>JAJGOT010000021.1:460000-762500 GCA_022457155.1 Cladopsammia gracilis
CATATTTCAGCCTGTCTAGGCTGCAAGTTTTGTAATTTTTAATTTTTAACCCTCTATCTATCTATCTACTACTCATATGATAACTAATTGACTTTGCATGAAATACCCAACTGATCTTTTTGACTGTGTATTTGAACAGACCTGGCAGCCATCAAAATTATATCAACTAATGATAAAAAGGTTGTGGTCATGATTACTAAAGATGTATTAATAATTATATTTCCTGTCTGACACATCATCTTACTAGGGATAACATACATCCAGCTTAAACATGCTAATAAATTCATTGGCAATATCTTAAATATTCTTGGGTTGGTTTGCCACCACATACAGATTTCTGGATCTCTTGCATGAGTTCATGTCCACAGAAGAAACAGTGTTCAGTGTCGGCTTCTTTAGACATGCCACAGTGGCAGTAATGTTGGGGATCCGTACGAATGCGGGAAGGAATGAGAGTATCATGTGACTGATGGTATGCTAAGAGTGAGGGTTGCTCGATGGGGAGCCACAGCTTGCTAATGTGGTCATGCCTAAAAACCTGAAACCAACGTTGTTTGTACTGGCTATTTCTAGCAAAGCTTGCAATTTGTACGTGTTTAGCTTCCCTGCCCTGCATTGTGTTGATACCCAGCCCTGTACCATATTTGTCAAACATTTGCTTTGAGTGAGCATAGACTAAATGCCCAATACTCCATACAGTGCCTGAAACATGTTCTGAAGGACCAAGCATAACAACTGCAGTAAAATAATCCTGGCATAACTGAGGAAGTTTTGCAAGATTTTCTTCAGTAAGATGGTACATTGAAAAAATTGCAGCACAATCTCTGAGTTTAGTACCAATGAAGACAATTGGCAAAAGTTTAATTAGCAGCTTAGGATCCTTTGAGTCACCCTGAATTGCTTTAACTAAATGCATAAACCCATGCAAGATTGGCCGTGAATCTTTACCAGTCAACCGATAGGTAAAATCCTTGTCTTTACCCCTGTCTTCAAGGAGCCACTTGCCCAATTGTTTTTTCATTCTCCCCGCTTTAACATCATTTTCCATAGCCTTTAAATATCTGGAAATTGCACAGTTTGGGGGCAGTTCACTAAGGCTGTTTAGAGGAGCGGGGAGGTTACTAAAAGAAATAGCAACATCAAGGAGCATTCTATGTAAATGCTGCACACCATTGTTCTTTAAGTGAAGTGGTTCTACCACCTCTTTGTCACAAAGCTTTCCAATTAATGGTGTAAATTCTTGCCTTGCCTTTTTCCCAGCAATGAACTGTGTGACTCTACTCCTCTTTGTTTTCTGAGCTAAATGACTTGGGATTTTTGTTTTGAAACAAGAAGCTGTACACAGCTTGAACTCGTGGCGCCTTTAACTCATTGCAGCATTGATTCCCAAGTGATTTGAGTGCTTTTACAGAGAAACATAAGCTTAAAATTATGTCTAATCAAAGGCTTCTAAGAGCCAACCCGAGAAGAAGAAGTGCTAACGCGTAACGCAATATTGCCGTAAGCTTACGTTTTCACACTGACACAGTTCGATATATATGATACGACTTATTGCGATTACTGGAGAAAAGTCACTCGCTCATAGGATCTGATCACCGATGTTAAGTCCTGTCGGGCGAGGTTAGTACTTGGATGGGTGACCGCTTGGGAATACCTCGTGTCGCAGGCTTATCATTTTCCTCCATTTTTCTTTCCTTCACTCCCTTTCATTTTTCATTTTTTTGGTTCCGTCAAGGAGCCACTCGTCCTGAGGAGGGCAAACTGAAGCCAAACGGTCATGAAAACATAGCATACCTTCGACGATATTCCAACGACAACAAATGGGCGACGAAGTTTGTCCGTAATTTTCATTTTCGCTAGTAAACACATTCATTCGTGTTAATACTAGCTACGCATAGAGGAAGGTTTTAAGGTTTTAGAGATCCTCTTTGGTAAAATATATTGATACGTGGATTTGCAACATAAGGGAAGTAGTCATAACATGTACAATCTAACCTTGTGTAGGGTAGGAAAAGGACCCCGATGGTTGTTTCATATTCACAACTTGGCTCGCAAGGAGCCTTTGATTTTAAATTAAACGTAAGGATTTTTGACGAACGAAAAAAAAAAGTACATCACTTTCATAATGTCCAGTTCGAAAAAAGAAAAAAAAGGAAAAAAAAGGGGGACTTTATGGAGATTCGTACTCGGGCCGTCCGGGACTAAGCCTCAACTCAATCACTGCGCTGTCCAAGAACACATACTACCTACGAACTAAATTTTATTATTTTAAGCTAGATACTCATCAGAACGCGTGTTTAGATTTCAAAATCCTTTTAGATCGATTTTAATGTTGCACTAAAAACTCCAAATGCGAAACATCTGTAAGCTTATTGTTGTCTATATTCGTTTACATCAAATTAATTATTGTTATCGTTGGATTCACGTTGAATTCCTGTTACGAAACGTGTTCGTAACAAAGCATTTTTGCTCACTAAATTTACAGCTGATGGAAGGAGCGAGTGAGTGAGTGAGTGAGAGAGTGAATTTTATTTAAACACCCTTGCCGATAACCTGTTCATCATGCTTTCACGTATACACGGGTTTAAAAGTAAGACTACACTGCATTCACTAGATTCAGTAGCTGACACTTAAGCTCGACCCGGAGCTCGATCGCTAAGCAAATGGCAAGTTTAATATAACTTATAAAACACAGAACTTGCCAGAGCAAAAATCCCACAGGAATAAGCGGCGAACACAATATCAAACGGTCCTATCCATCCATGAACGCCTTGAATTGTCTTGCTTCTCGAGTACACACACGAAGAGATTTTACGGTATGTATTTCATGGCCGAAAGCCATAAAGTCGTCGATATAGACTTAAATATGCGTGCATAAATTTGCATGCGCTAATGTGACACGAAAAAAAAAAACAAGAAAAGTCAACGCCGGATTTACAACTCGTGTGCTTCGCCACGAGTAATTAGCAACCTGCTGTGCAATAGCAATTCTTTGTTTATACTGCCATGGCCTCCATTTACAATCCTGAGACTGCCCAAATTTCCCAGTTAGTGAATTACTATCATCTTGAGAGACATTGGCAAAACTGGAAAACAATTTTGCTGCATTGGATAATTCACCATTGACAAAAGCCAGAAATTTCATATCCCATGGGAGGAGCTCAAATGAAAAGGTCACTTCCTTCCCCATTACTGTGTAGGTTTTCTTCTCTATTTCCTCTATGTCTGATGCTAATTTCTTTGTAAATCTAACAACCACCTCATGGTCCTCCTTGCAGTTGGCTCCGAACAATAAAAAATTATCATTGGGAGAAGCTACCCTGGGTCCCACATTTAAAAAACTAATAAGTCAGGACATTACTTGGTCCCACTTGCCAAATGGGGCTCCGTCACCTCCAATGGCCAACTTAAATGTCCCCTCCTTCTCACCAAACCAGACCAGTTTGCCATTAGGCTTTCTGTATTTATCAGTTTCGAACTAGAACTTGCACAGCATGAGAAGGCAATTCTCTAAGTTACTATACATCCCATCAATTTGCTGGTCTACTGGTAGGTCATGGCACAAAGTGTCCCTCACTGAGAGTAATTCTCCCACATCAAGCTGTTCAATTTTATTCATTAAAATATTGTAGGGAAGGGGTTTAGGAATTGGGATACCAAACCCATAACTAATTCTTTTCTTTGACATAAAACCCTTTTTGGTATGCTTCCCTGTGTTGGTCATTACCAGAGATGATCTAGTCTGCTGATATTTAACTTTACTAATGACCCCACCTGCATAAAGCAGGGAAAGTGATCGAATAAAATTCTCATCAGTTTTCCCATATTCTGCACATTGCTTTTTTACATTGGCCACAGTGGCCTTTCTCATCTTTCGTGATGAGCAAATGTATTTTGATATGTCTGACATCTTGCCACATTTAACAACAGTAGAGAACATGCCATCCAGTGCAGGACCTCTGTTATCTACTGACCCACCATTTACCTCTGCTGCAGCAAGGAGAGTCTCTAGTTGTCTCCGGTGGGCACTTCGCCTTGGCAAATCAATAACTCCTTCACTGGAGAGTTGAGTTGGACTTTTCTTTCTGGAAGTGGAAGTATTCTGAGTTACTTCGAATGTTGTTCTTCTTCTTTGAGATGGTAGGGTTTGTGATTCATTTAAAGTTTCCTGTACCTTATCTGTCTGTAGGACAGAAATAAATAAATAGATAAATAAGCTTAAATATTTTAAAATGTGGTCTCAAAATGAATCCAAGTGTGCTATCGGGTTTTTTCTTTTTACTATTACTTTTCTATTTCACCAAAACCCATAAAAAATATAACTTACTTTGTTCTTTAGTCGCTGATTTTTTTTCTGTAGGCTACAAAGCTCTTTGGACTTCGACAAATATTCAGCTCGAAGAGTGGCCCTTTTGCTGGCTAGTTCCCCGATCGGAAAGCGATCTTTCTGTGAGCAGTTCAACGAATGTCGTTGTGTTCTCTTCCTCTTGCTTCCCATGTACTGTCAGAATGTCTCAGAATACACGCTGATAAATGTTATTGCTGCGACAAATCAAGGGTCTCCAATGACAAACCGACAAACCGAAACGACAGAACCACAGTTCAGATGTATTTATTTCATCTTAATAAGATAGAACGATAAAATACAGTCCCTTCCTCTACGAAAATTTGTTCCAAAAACTCTCAATTCTTCAGGTTGGGTACTATTTCCCTCACATTGCGAGAGAGACAAGACCTGGAAACGAAGAATGATACTCAGAAATAGTAAAAAACACGACAAGCTGTATATCAAAACAAAGCTTGGAGTCCATAGAATTTTGTTTTTGACCGCGGAAAGCCATTTTCGGAGACAGTCTTCTGCAAACGGACAAAAACTGACCAAGTCCATAACCATTGGCGTGGCGAACGGCCGAGTGAAAATTTCATGTTAGAGGACTGGAGACTAGAGACATTCTGATCGAAAATTTCCTAGCGTGTTCACCAAATTTATCACAAAACGATAAATGAGCTATGAATGCTCCATAATTAAGTAGTTTTAATTTGCACCCTTAAATAAAATAGGAGGCATCCTTACCTCTGAGTTCCTTTACCACTTAGCCCATTAATCGTTTGGAAGCAACGCTGAGATTTAAGTACAGAAGTAGCTGGATGCATTTTCAGAGCTTATCAGGAAAAGCCATGACATGCATTTTGTTAATTCACTTTCAAATACCATCGACGTGGCTTCTTCTTGAAAAATTAATTTCAGTAGAACAACGTCAGTTCATGGTCGAGTTCTTTTAATTATTGTTTGATGTCGTAAGGATGGGCTGCTGTCATCAGCTGCTGTTTAACTCTATGCTTGAGGGGCTAAACTGAACTGACTTCAGGACTTCATACAAAACATACCAAAACTACAGGATTACAGCGGTTCGAGTTATTTTTCTCAGTTGAGGAGCGATGGTCGAGTGGTTAGTGTGCCGGACTTTCAATAAAAAGTTAGCTAGTTCGAGACCTCGTCAAAGCACCTATATTTTATTCTGCCTATCGACTTAAGGCCATGTTTTCAATATCAACGATTTGGAACTTTTAAAGTTCGTTCAGAAGAGGTTCTTCTGACACGAGGATCATGTTTCTGCTCAAATTGTTCTTAATCCATATCGCTTTCTTCAATCCCCCTTGTACGTACGCTCGAGACATTCTTTGTACAGCTCTCAGTGCAAATGGATATGAAAATCTTCATCTGTAAATTGCACTTCTCCAACGGTGCTAATCACAGATGTTCTCTCCACCAGAGAGCTAAAATCGTAATTGATTGTGAGACATTCTTCGGAATCTTTTGGCTTTATCTGTGGTTCAAATCAGATTTTGTTCCAGTGTTCCTTTATTAAGCTTTCTACTGATATAAAGTTTGTTTAAGTTTTATTGAAACTAAGGCGCAAACGAATTTTTTCTTTAGAGTAGCCGCGAAGAAGGTAGGAAGTAATAGCCTAAAAGGGACTTTGAAATTGAATAGACCCACTGACTATAAGGGCTGTATTGTTGCGAATGGTATTCCAGGCTTCTTTGATTCATGTCAGCGCCTTGAAGCTCCTAGAGTAAGCTAGAACACTTGCTTTAAATCATTTTCAGTCAATATTAAACCACTTATGACAAGTTAAAACATACCTTCCATTCGACAAAGAACTACAAAGCTTGACGACTAGTTTAAACACACTGCTGGAAGCTACTAAAAGCAGCTAGAAGCTACTAGGTTTAGACAACCACGTCAAAGCATGACGTAATTTGGCATCAAAGGTGGCATAACTACTATAATTCGCTATAATCTGGTTGGATCGCAATGTTGTCGGTAAGACTTCTAGGCTTACTCTAATTAAAACTATGTGTGAAATTAAAAAAGGATAGCAGCTGCGGAAATTTTTAGAAGTGCTCGCTGCTCGCCTGTTGTATTTTCTAAGTGCTCGCTGCTCGCAAAAGAAATTTGATGCGTGCTTGTGCTCGCAAGAAAAAACACAGTGCTCGCATGCTAGCAAATGCTACAACCTCGGACAAAACTGTTGCGACACTTCATTTATTTTTTTAAATTTTAGGCCAAATTTCCGCGTCAACGAACATAAGGAAATCCCCCTCCCCACCGCCTATGCAATGTTGTTTTGTTCTAAAAACTGTCTGATTCAAATGCAGTAATACCCAAAACAACATTGGAAGGAGGGGGAGGGGGAGGGGGAGGGCGCATATTTATATTGTGGTGTGGGAAATTTGACTCAGAAGTATACCAAAATGTAAGGGTAATTTCAGTTTGTCTCAACTAGTTTTGTCCGGGGTTGTAGCAAGAGGGTCGTGAATGGGGGGTCCTAATCCCATTTCCCAGCAATTTTTTTTTTCAAATCCCAGCTCAAATCCCACAATCCCAGCCTGTGTTGCTCAAATTGAAATCCCATTCCCATTTTTCTATTGTTTTTGTTTCATGAATCCCAGTCCCAGTGCACAAAATCCCATTTCCCAGCCTCTAAAAAAGGCAAATCCCAGCTCCCATTTTACCCCTTCACGACCCTCTAGCAAAGTCCATTCGATACCCCCCTCAAGCGCTGTGGACCCGTTGCACAGCCCACCTATAAATGGGTGCTTCATTAATCGTTCTGCAATTATCCAAAACAGAATCGCCTCGGGTTGGAATAACTGAATTATTACAGAAGGAACTTAACCTTCAATTTATGCTTATCCTTGACGTAATCCCTTCGGAAAACACAACCCATCGAAGGATACAATGAGAGAGTGATCGTGTTGAATAGTATCTTGAAAGAGTCGTTTTAACACACATCGTCAGGGAAGTGCTGGCAACATCGAGGGCTTGTCAAGCCGTCGAATAAGATTTATGACAATGATGAATTTCATTTGAAATGCGTGGGCACGCAACAAGGACCTTTACAAAAGTTATAGGGGAGACATTCTCCTTGCGGTATTTCATGATGCACGACAATATTAAATGTCAAGAGTACAGATTGCCCCACTTATAAGTAAGTGTGTATGCTTCTTATGATATTTAGATATCATATACTGTGCTCCAGTATAGTGACAACCAGGGGATAAAGGGGACGGTCATGGCTTTTACAGTCACGTGTTTGTGACCATGGCCATGGTACCTCACCCCCTTATTTTCCAAGAAAATGAAGCGAGACACACCCAATGCCCAAAATTTATTGTTCATTGTTGATAAACCTCATTTTTTTATTGAGTTGGTTATTGTCATCTCTGTAGTTGTTAGGAAGGGTATGGTCGTGGCATTGTTATCATGGATCATGATACTTCGGAGCGGTTCATAGCTCTGTGCCATTCATGTTACCGGGTTATGCTTTTGTATCACTACGGTATGCCTGCTGGATAATTTCGTTGCAGTAGTAACTTTGCCATGGCTGTCTACCATCATATCTTTGGATGTTTTGTGTACAATATTTGGAGCCACCTTATATGTGCCATTTTAGTTTGATTCTAGAACCATGTGTGCAAGGGCCACTTGGTTTAAACTTAGGAAAGTGATACGTTACTGATGCATGAACATTGTCCCGGCTTTGGATGAGGCTGCTCTGTCTCTGCCTAGATCAATGCTTTGGCGGTTTTGCCATCTTTCATGCTGGAAATAGATTACTATTTTCAGGTTACCTTAAAGTTGATATGAATTTTTAAAATTTTAAAAATTCATATCAACTTGCAGGTAACCTGAAAATAACAATCTATTTCCAGCTTTCTTGGCTGAAAATTACAATACGAATGAACAAAACTTCACCTGAACAACTGTGCCCGTCGCCAAAGAATCCAGCTGTACATGAACAGTTATAGCCTCCCTTGGTGTTATTACACACTGCATCACTGCTGCAATTGTGAATTTTTTCTACACACTCGTCGATGTCTAAAAACAATTTAAAACATAAATGAAGAAGAACTTACATACATATGACTTAAAACGTACACGCTGATTTAAAATTAGTGCTTTCTTGGCTGACAACTACAATACGAATGAACAAAACTTTACCTGAACAATTGCGTCCGTCGCCAAAGAATCCAACTGTACATGAACAGTTATAGCCTCCCTTGGTGTTATTACACAAAGCATCACTGCTGCAATTGTGAATTCCTGCTGCACACTCGTCGATGTCTGAAAACAAATAGAACACAAATGAAGAAGAACTTATACATATGATGCAAAAGAAAAACCATCTCAAGTAAGGCTGATTTCTCAACAGGTAATTGATGGTGAACTTCGATGTCATTTGAACAGTACACGAAATTACAATTCCAAGGGTGCCTTTGTAACAAATAGCCAATGATTTTGGTTCGAAAAATAAATTTTTATGCAGCGCTAAGTTTTATCCAAGTTTTACCTAGTTGTATGTCGGTCAGTATGCCAGCCATATTTATTCGTAGCGAGCGTGACGAGCGCGTGACAAGATTTGGTTGGATTTGATTGGCCAGCATAAGGCATACAAGGTACGTCGCGAATCCGTGAAGCTCGCTGCGATGGCCGTTAGGTCTGTTTATTGATCAAGGTAAAACTTCGATAGAAACTTATTATAACTGCCAAGTCTCACGCCTGCGAGTCCAAAACTCTGATCTCACGAAAACTCACGCCTATGGAGCAATTTCTGAAGCCTGACGTTCAAATTTGAGCACGATCAGCCTTAACAGATCGCATGATCCAATTAAAGATATAGTTACGTTCATGAAAATTTGGCACTTTTTTGTAGGTTTTTTATAGTTCTAAACATTACGATTACGGCTGGATGTTATTGAAAGGAGGTAAGAGGTCCATGGAAACTTCCAAATTCTTCGGAACATCTTTGGATATCTTCGGAATAGATCGGGTTGTCTACGGATTTGGTCAGGTGGCCTTGATTCGGAAATCCCGCCACTCTAAAGAAAAAATTCTAACGCCTATCACTCGGAAAAGTTGGCCGGTATAACTTATTGGTGGATGAAAATCGAACTGCTTTGATAATTCTCGGGATTTAGGATAAGTAGAGCTTCCAAAACTCTCAACGTGAAGCAAAGAAAGATATTATAGATACAAAGTGAAAATGTCCGAGCAAAGGCCAAGTGTTTGTTTTTTGGCATATTTTCGAATTGTTGTGAAATTTGTTACTTACCATATATGGCATTGTACACGTGTATGTACATTTCATAGCATCTTACATGAGGTGTGATTATACGAGTTGAGTTGAATCAAAATGGTGTCGCGTTGTGCCATCGCAAACATGGTGTCAAAAGAAATTTATTAATCTTACAACGAGCTGGCAGTGCTCAAGATTATTTAACCGAATTGGTATTCAGTCAAAGCAGTTACTGAGGCGAAGCAAAGCCACAACTCCGTGTTTAAAGCTACGAAAAGCTTTTTCATTCATCGACCACGTGCGTGGATCTATGTGAAAAGGGGCCAGACACCGAACAAGCTACTCCTCCGCAGTCTCAAATATACAGTTTTCCTTCAAAGTTTCCAGTACCAAGCGCTATGGTATGTCGAGGCGATCTCACCAGCAATTGGGAATTTTTTAAGCAACAATGGCAAGATTACAAGGTGGCAACGTCTTTGGATCTTTCAAGTCAGTCATGGGAAAAGAGTGCCTACAATCTACCTCAAGAGAAATGTGGTGTATGAGAGGTACGTTTTTAATTCCTGGGACCGGATTCACGAAGCCCTCTTAACCCTATCCAGACCGGGGGGGGGGGGGGGGGGGGGGGGGCTTTTGGAGCCCGCTCGAACTTTGAAGTTGTGCCGTTTCAAAACGGTCGATGCAATGACCACCAAATTTGGTGACTTGTCCTAAAATTTATCTGGAAACATTTTCCCGTTAGCGTCCTTTGTCCACCGACATTGACGCTTCCATAGCAACCGCTTTTTGACACCCATTTTTTACAAAATTAGCATTTTTCGCTTTAATCAAGATTTTTTCAAAGTTTTCTTATTGAATTATTTTCCACTTCATTTAGCGATAATTGATCAAATTATGTATAATTGTTTATTAATTAAGGTTAATTAACGGTAATTTTGGGAAAGTGTGGAATATGAAATGTCAAAATCCAGGATGGCGGATCGAAGTTTTAGCGGAGCACTTGCCAGGCCGAAGGCCTGGCTGCGCAGCTCCATACTCATAGAACCTATGCCGTGATTTTTCATGGTCATGGCTAGCGGAATGTTTCGCGGGCGCGTGTTTGCCCGTCCGTCCGCCCGCCGTGTTGGAACAACATCCGGGATCTTGAAAGCAAGGCTTTGTTTTTCGCGCGGCCACACAGCCGTGAGCTCGGTAAACACTTTAGTTGTTTTGTTGTGTCTAGCGGAGAATTAAAATCGTTATTTTCCTGCATTTTTTCGCGGTTTGCTACTCAAGATAGGGATACTAATTAAGGAATACTCAGAAGCCGCTTTAGTGGAAAAAGACGAGCTTTCAGGGACAAAATCTTGCTTCGAGGAACTTCATGTATTACGTTTTTATCAATGCGGGAGATGTTTGTTTTCCACGGATTTCAGAACCAGAAGCGGAGATTTGAATTTCCAAGCAAGCGAGGGACTTAAAGGTAAAACAGATTACAGTGTTCGATTAGAATTTATGTTGATATCAATCTGTGAGTGATTTTTTATTAGTGTTATAGTTAGTTTTGGAGAATTAATTTTAAAGCGTGCTTAAATTCAGTTGTATCGATCTCTTGAATTTCATCTTAGAAAGCTTAAACTCGATGAACTATAATTAAATGGTACGCGTTTTGCTTTTAAACGTAAACTAATGGAAATTTGAATAATTTTCTTCGAAAGAAGATTGTGTTGTCCATTTTTATGTGTTTGTTCATTCATTAGATAGATTGAAAAGCGATTTTATGTAAATAAAACAAGACTTTTATTTTATAGTACAGTTTTATCTTCACTTGCATCGCCTTATGCAAATATGTTTGTGTATTTTTGCAATTTTTGATTTTCAAATCAGTTTCTTGGGCAATTTTTGACAAACATAAACTGTATTTTATTCGGAAACTAGTGGTACTAGTTACTCTAGACAGAGAAAAGTTGTTTTTGTGAACTTTTGTACGGTCTATAAAAATGTACTGTGCAGACGGTCGCGTAATGCTGTTTTTGAGAATCGCTAAAATTGAAAATAGCCCGTTCGTCAATCTTCATTCTTGTGCTTCCAACCTTTCACCTTAGTTAAGCTTGTTCAAAGTGCGCCGCTGTTAGGCTTGGGCTATATATATATATATATATATATATATATATATATATATATATATATATATATATATATATATATATATATATAACCGTAGAACTTGTGAGGGGTCTCGCAAACAATGCAAATCCTTAACCAACGTAAAATGCTTGCTGGAGGATCACTAAAGCGATCGTGGACACTTGAAATAATCGTAAATAAAACCGAAAATGTGAGGGAATGTTGTAACAGTTAGTATATACCTCAGATGCTCCTGATGAAGACCGTTATGGTCGAAACGTTGAGCGAATAAACCAGCAAAGCTACATTGGAGTTGGACTCTTGACCCTCACATTTTCGGTTATATATATATATATATATATATATATATATATATATATATATATATATATATATATATATATATATATATATTACTAAAGGTCTTTTCTCTCTATAATTTTATTATTGGTTCATATTTTGGATTGTAAAACAATTGCCCACAATAAACTAAGCTTTAGCAGTCCATTTGCTTTATTTTTCGGTGTTTTTACCGAAATAAACACGTTTGGACTAATTCAAGATGGCGGATCCAAGATGGCGGACAATAAAATGGGAAATTTATTTACTTGTCTGTGTAATTCCATTATCTCTAAACATTTACTGTCAAAATACCATAAAAATGTCCTTTCCACTTGAGAAAGCTTTTTGAATTCATTAGGTACATGAAAAGCCATAATTTGCAAAGTTATCTGTTCCAGTTTTTAAGAAAATGTACACATCACTTCTATGACATCACATGCTGTTACCATGGAAACAAAGTGTACGAATTCATTAACATTTACTCCTGCATCAATATCTGAAAGTTTGGTATGAACACTACCGTTTGTTTCAGAAATATGCCTTATAGAACGTTTCAGTTGGTTATTTCATTGTATATGACGTCATAATGACGTCACTATTATTGTTAACAACAAAAACAGTGTTAGTAAACATAAGACTTTTATCAAATAGGTAGCTGTTAAAGTATTGTTATATGTTTAAAATTGAGAAAATATTAATGAAAGACTGTTTTAGCCAATAAAATCGTTTATATGACGTCATAATGACGTCACGTTACGTCATTATGACACCAAAGTATCTGTAGTTACTAGAATTCATGACAACATTATCCTGTGTAAATTTGGTGGCAATAGCATAAGCGGTTTTAAAGTTACATAGGGGGGCTTCTGGAACCCCCCCCCCCGCCCTCCGGCCCCAGACGGTCAAAAAAAAGCCCGGTCTGGATAGGGTTACGTTAAGACATATCCTAAGTATTATTTCTTAACAATAGCCTATTGTAATTTCAACAATAGGCTATTGTTAAGAAACAATACCTAGGATATGTCTTAACTTAAGAGGGCTTCGTGAATCCGGCCTCTGTATTCAATCGCCCGAAGAAACTGTTGTTTAAAAAGATCACTATGTCAATAGAAAGCTTGCATCATCCTGTCAATTTGGAACTCTTACCGAAAAGATGATACGTGATAGATTAGTCGTTGGAATACAAGATAAAGGCACAAAAGCTAGATTGCTTAGAGAGAAAGATTTGTCTTTGGATAAAGCTCTTGACATTTGTAAATCAAGTGAAATCACTAATAAGCAGTTGAAGTCTTTTCAGAGTGATGGTAAACAAAGCAACGAGGAATTACACTTGCTCCGTGACAAGCAAAATCCCAAGTTTAAGCCTAAGCCTAAGTTACCAAACAAAACGAAGAGCCCAAATCCTTCAAATCGAGTTTGGAAATGCAAGTTCTGTGGTCAGCTAAAGAAGCATGCGAAGCCAACAGATTGTCCAGCCAATGGTCAACAATG
Organism: Cladopsammia gracilis; assembly: GCA_022457155.1. Taxonomy (NCBI): domain Eukaryota; kingdom Metazoa; phylum Cnidaria; class Anthozoa; order Scleractinia; family Dendrophylliidae; genus Cladopsammia; species Cladopsammia gracilis. The sequence goes on from JAJGOT010000021.1 coordinate 473,524, forward strand.
TCTAAATTGCAAGAGAATGAATCATTTCGCCAAGGTGTGTCTGACGCCCAAAGAAAAGGTTCACACAACAGAAGAAGTTGAAGAATATGATTCAGAGGAATCATTGTTGAAGATCGAATAGATCACTGCAATTAGTGGCTGTGGTAAACAGTTGACGTCCAGTGTTACATTTCTAGTAGAAGGAAAGTACAAAGAGCAAATTACTTGTCAGTTGGACACTGGTGCAACCTGCAATGTGATCAGTTACAAAGATTTAGTTCAACTGTTACAGAATGGAGATCCTCCTGCATGCAAGTCCAAGTCAAAGCTAAAGCTATTCGATGGCACCTTAATGCAACCAATAGGTGAGACCACTCTCACAGCAGAAAGAAAAGGCAAACGTCTAGACCTGAAATTTCAAGTTGTTAACAGCTCTAACAAGCCCCTTCTGTCAGCCGTAACGTGTGAGCAGTTTGGACTTCTCAAGGTGGAGATAGATCCTGATGAGTCCATTCATGTTGTGAAAAGCAGTAACCTGACCAGAGAGCAGATTTTGACCGACTACCAAGATGTCTTTGAAGGGCTAGGCAATATTGGGGACACATCTATCATCACTGACCCCAATGTCAGGCCGGTGCAACACTCTCAACGTCGAGTGCCATTCGCCCTACGAGACAAAGTCAAAGCTAAACTTGATGACCTAGAAAGGAAAGAAATTGTGGAGAAGGTCTCGATGCCGACTGAGTGGATTAGCAGTTTGGTTGTGGTAGCCACACCAAACAAGATTACAATATGCCTTGATCCTAAAGACCTTAACAAGGCAATCATCCGCCCAAAATACCAAATGCCCACTCTGGAGGAATTGCTACCCAAGCTGAGCAAAGCAAAGGTGTTCAGTACATTGGATGCTAAAGATGGGTTTTACCAGGTAAAATTAGATGAGAGCAGCAGTCGGAAGACCACATTCTGGACGCCATTTGGGCGATACAAGTACCTGAGATTACCCTTCGGCATCAACTTAGGCCCCGACGAATTTGAATCCAAATTACAAGAGAAGCTTAGTGGTCTTCCAGGATATGGTGAGAATGAAGAGGAAGCAAATCAAAACCATGATGAGAATCTTATTCGTCTGCTAGAACAAGCTCGTAAAGCTAATCTTCGTTTAAATAGCAGCAAGATGAACCTCAGAAAGCCTGAAGTTCGATTCATGGGACATTTGATTACTTAAGATGGTTTACAGCCAGACCACGACAAGGTCAAAGCAGTCAAAGAAATGCCAAAGCCTACTTCAAAGAAGGAACTGTTGAGCATCCTAGGTTTGGTTAATTACTTATCCAAGTTCCTGCCAAGGTTATCAGAAGTTGCACATCCACTGAGAGAAATGACTGCAAAGGAAGCGAAATTTGTTTGGTCTCAGCAGCATGAGGCAGCATTCCAGGAAGTGCGGGAGCTTGTAATCAAACACCCGGTATTCAAATATTATGATCTGCAAGAAGAAGTCCAATCCAATGTGATGCAAGCGAATATGGCCTAGGAGCAGCTTTGTTGCAAAATGGTAAGCCGGTTGCTTTTGCCTCAAGGACACTATCTCAGACTGAGAGACAATATGCACAGATAGAGAAAGAATGTCTGGCCATCGTATTCGCCTGCGAAAGATTTGGTCAATATCCTGCTGGTCGTGAGAAGATTCTGGTTGAATCAGACCACAAGCCTGTGCAGACCATTTTTCGAAAGTCTGTCCTGTCTGCGCCATGTCGATTACAGAGAATGCTATTGAGACTTCAGCGCTATAACCTAGAGGTCAAATATAAGCCTGGAGCACAGATGTATGTTGCCGACCATTTGTCTAGAGCCGCACTTACAGCCAAGACGGAAACGCAAGACAACTTTCAAGTTTTTGCCCTAGGAGTGGAAACACTTACTCCCTTTGATTCTATCAAAGTAGCTCCAGAAAGGCTAACACAACTGCAAAAGTGCACAAGCCCTCGTCTTGGAAACCCTGAAAATCACTGTCTTAACAGGTTGGCCTGAGAGAAGAGAAGAAGCCCTAGTACCAGTTCGAGACTACTGGAATTACCGAGACGAGATTTCGCTCCACAATGGAATTCTATTCAAAAGTCAGGGAGTGATTGTTCCCAAAGCCATGAGGTCAGAGATGTTGTCAAGAATACATTCGAGTCATCAAGGTGTTGTTTCTTGCTTACGAAAGGCTAAGGACATTGTTTTCTGGCCTGGAATGAATGCAGAAGTCAAAGTCGAGAGATGCTCAGTCTGTGCAGAGTTTCAAGCTAAGAAGGCTTGTCAGCCGATGCAATCTCATCAAGTCCCAGACAGGGCGTGGAGCAAAGTAGCCACAGATTTGTTCACTGTAAACAGGAAGAACTACATCACAGTTGTTGACTATTACTCAGATTTTGTTGAAGTGAATGAACTTGAGGACAACACCTCACATGGCGTGATACAAGTCCTTAAAGAACAATTCAGTAGACATGGAATCCCGGACACTGTAGTTTCAGACAATGGACCTCAGTTCAGCAGCCAAGAATTTCATGAGTTTTCACTCAGCTGGGAGTTTAAACATGTCACATCTTCGCCACACTACCCTAAGTCTAATGGTAAGGCCGAGTCTTCAGTGAAGAATGTGAAACAGTTGTTCAAGAAAGCTGAACGTGATGGCAAAGACCCCTGGCTAGCTCTATTAGATTACAGGAACACTCCCACCGAAGGTGTAGGAACCAGCCAGCGTGAGGCTTATGTCTCGCAGAACGCGAACTCTCTTGCCCACCGCATCAAGTCTCTTGCATCCACGAGTGAGTCCAAATCCTACAGAAAGGCTCGAGTTGAAAAGGCCAAAGGCCAAGTTTTACCATGATCGTCATGTAAAACAGCTACCCGAATTGGAAATTGGACAGGAAGTAAGAGTTGTACCCCTCCAAAAGAATCAAGCATGGAATCAAGGTACCTGTGTCGATAAACTTTCCAACAGGTCATACGTAGTCCAAACAGGCGACAAGACATTTAGAAGAAACAGGCAGTTTCTTAAACCTGCAGCAGAACCCTCAGCAAAAGACAAGCAAAGCACCATTACTGACTCACCTGATCCTGAATTGGTAAACCATAAGGAGGTACCAAGCAAACCTGTGTTGCCTGCTGAGACTACTACTCCTGCAAAGATTTCCACAAGTGCGACCCCTGCCAAAGAGAGAAAGGTTCAAGTACCAGGAACTTAAAAGACAAGGACCCGGAGTGTTCATCTGCCGACGAGATTTAAAGACTTTGAGATGAGACATTAATTTTAAACACGGACTTTGAACACTTTAATATTGTTTTCGAGAAGTTAAAGAACGAACAGAGCAGTTTGCCTAAGTTTTTTTTTTTGCAAAGTTCTTGTTTGTTCCTTTTAAAGAAAAGGAGATGTTACGTATATGGTTTGTTTTTACCATATATGGCATTGTACCATATGTGCCATATGCATTGTAGGTACATTTCATAGCATCTTACATGAAGTATGATTAAAAGAGTTGGATTGAATCAAAATGGTGTCACGTTGTGCCATCGCAAACAAAATTCAAACGGTTGTAAATCGTAATAACGTAGGATGCACAGAAATGCTATTCGTATTTAGGATTTATGTTACTTTATAGCGTTTTTATATATAGAATGGCTGAAAACTACAATACGAATGAACAAAACTTCACCTGAACAATTGCGTCCGTCGCCAAAGAATCCAGCTGTACATGAACAGTTATAGCCTCCCTTAGTGTTATTACACACTGCATCAATGCTGCAATTGTGAATTGCTGCTGCACACTCGTCGATGTCTAAAAACAATTTAAAATGTAAATGAAGAAGAACTTGCATACATATGACAGCAAACTTTCAAGCTGATTTAATATTATCATGGCTTTCCTGGCTAAAAACTATAATACGAATGAACAAAACTTTACCTGAACAATTGCGTCCGTCGCCAAAGAATCCAGCTGTACATGAACAGTTATAGCCTCCCTTGGTGTTATTACACACTGCATCACTACTGCAATTGTGAATATTTTCTACACACTCGTCGATGTCTAAAAACAATTAAAAACATAAATGAAGAAGAACTTACATACATATGACGACAAACTTACATGCTTACTTAATATTATGGCTATTATGGCTACAGTAAGAATAAACAAAACTTCTCCTGAACAATTGCGTCCGTCGCCAAAGAATCCAGCTGTACATGAACAGTTATACCCTCCCTTGGTGTTATTACACATTGCATCACTGCTGCAATTGTGAATTCCTGCTGCACACTCGTCGATGTCTAAAAATAATTAGCACACAAATGAAGAAGAACTTAATATACATATGATGCAAAAAAAAAAACATCTCAATTTAGACCGATTTCTCAACAGATGATTGACGAGGAACGTCGATGTCACTTGAACAGTAGGCCTCTCATGACACGAAATTACAATTTCAAGGGTGAATCTTTAAGAAACAGCCAATGATTTTGGTTCGAAAAATAAATTTCCATGCATCGCTAAGTTTCTATTGAAGTTTTACCTGGTTGTATGTCGGTCAGTATGCCAGCCATACTTATTCGTAATGAGCGTGACGAGCGCGTGACAAGATTTGGTTGGATTTGATTGGCCAGCATAAGGCATACAAGGTATGTCATGAACCCGTGAAGCTCGCTGCGATAGCCGTTTAGGTCTGTTTATTGATCAAGGTAAAACTTCGATAGAAACTTATTATAACTCCTACGTCTCACGCCTGCGAGTCCAAAACTCAGATCTCGCGTCAACTCACGCCTATGAAGCCTGACTTACAGATTTGAGCTATGAGCCTTAACGGATCGCATGATCCAATTAAAGATATAGTTACGTTCATGACAATTTGGCACTTTTTTGTAGGTTTTTTACAGGTTTAAACATTACGATTACAGCTGGATGTTATTGAAAGGAGGTTAGAGGTCCGTGGAAACTTCCGAATACTTCGGAACATCTTCGGACACCTTCGGAATAGATCGGGTTGTCTTCGGATTTGGTCGGGTCGCCTTCGGAAATCCTGGCACTCTAAAGAAAAAATTCTCACGCCTAAACCTCGGAAAAAGATGGCGGGTATAACTTATTGGTGGATGAAAATCGAAATGCTTTGATGATTTTCAGGATTTAGGATAAGTAAAGCTTCCAAAACTCTCAACGTGAAGCAAAGAAAGATATTATAGATAGAAAGTGAAATTGCCCGAGGAAAAGGCAATTGTTTGTTTTTTTTTGGCATATTTTCGAATTTCGTGAAATTCAAACGGTTGTAAATCTTAATAACGTAGGGCGCAATTCCATTCCTATGACACCAGACACCGTGACCTATTGCGCTTGCCTTTAGCTAAAACTGCCAAATACCAGGGCAGTTTTAGATTCAATGGCGCGCGGGCATTCAATGCCTTGCCCCCTAAAATACGAAATGCAATTGACCTCAAGGAATTTAAGATCTTGGCGAAACTCCATCTTAAGCGCTCTATGTTAATACCTTAGCTTTGTGTATATTTCATATTTATTCATTTCTATTTCAGTTCCGTAAATTTGAAAGTACCGTATTATCTAGTATTAGTTGTTTAATTTGTTAATTTAGTCAGGGCTCTGTTTAAACTAGCTGTGTATGCTAATCAGATGCTCCTGAATAAATATTCAACAAAATAAATAAATAAATAAATAAATAAATAAAGAAATAAAAAACAAAAATACTATTCGTGTTTAGGATTTATGGTCCTTTATAGTGTTTGTATAGAATGGCTCAGCTGAAAACTACAACACGAATGAACAAAACTTCACCTGAACAATTGCGTCCGTCGCCAAAGAATCCAGCTGTACATGAACAGTTATAGCCTCCCTTGGTGTTGTTACACACTGCATCACTGCTGCAATTGTGAATTGCTGCTGCACACTCGTCGATGTCTGAAAATAATTACAACACAAATGAAGAAGAACTTATACATATGAAGCAAAAAAAAAAAAACAGTTAAAATCATATTATGGTGACCCAGCTCACAGGAATTAAAAGCCATGCTCATAGCGTCACAGCGAATTGAGCCTAATAACTTCAAAGTCCCAAAGTGTGTTGTTTTCTAACTCAAATGGTGCATTTTGTTACGAGGTCTTTGAGAATTTCAGACTACTTTAATTTTCCAAGCTAGCCAATGGTAGGTTATGTCCATTATTTATTGTCATCCCCGACCCTTCAGTGACGTGTCCCTACTGGTCTTGTATATTATCGTTACGCGAACTTCTGCTTAAACCAAACTAATTATAAACACTACAAGTAGGAATACTCGTGAATTATTCATGATGACGCAGCAGTTTTAGAAAGGTTCATTTGAGTCCCGTATGTCAATAATAGTATAACATGAAATTCTTGAGCCAGCTTCTTAAAAAAAGGTGTATCCTTAAAGACAATAGCTTGATATTTCGTTTTGTTACAAACTCATACCTGCACAAGTTTTCCCGTCACCGGAAAAACCCACTTTACAGGAACAAGTGTAGGAGCCGATGGTGTTTTCGCAGTTTGCATTAGCATCACAAACGGACGGGGAAGCGATGCATTCGTCATCATCTAAAAGAAACAGTACGTTTTCCACGATGACTAAGAGAGCAGCAGGTTTATAAAATTTAACTTGAGTCATGTGTACTGTGTCACTTGGAAAAGCTGTATCCACACTGAACGCAATAGAACAGAAAATAAGCAACTGATATAGTGGTTTTCTTCAAAGTGTGTGTATTGGCATTAATGAGGTGATAAAACCTTTCTTTTCAGCTAAGACAACATAAGTAGTATTGCGTTTTATTACACCCTCTTACCTGCACAAGTTTTCCCGTCTCCTGAAAAACCCACTTTACAAGAACAACTGTAGGAACGGAGAGTGTTTTCGCAGTTGGCGTTAGCATCACAAACGGAGGGAGAATACATGCATTCGTCATCATCAAATTTGAAGAACAGAATATTAATTTTCATAACGCAATGACACATTTATTTCCTTCTTTTGATGGTTGCATTATGATATAAGTTACTGCTGGCGCCAGATGTCATAAGTTTGGCGAGAACGAGCGACGCGGTAACGAGGCACGAAACGTCCTTGTTGAACGCTAATATAAAATGTTGATGTTGTTTGTTACACTCTTACAGTCTAAAGAACAAGTGTATATGGTCTGGTTGCAAAATCTTTAAAGCCAGGGTAGAAAAGAACGCGCGGAAGATTTTTGTTTACAATTTGAATGGCAACAGAAAACGAACGAGCGAACGCAGCGAATGAGTGGGGTTTTTGATGCCGTTCAATGAGAGAAATAAAATCGTAAAAAGCGCTTATCATCATTATACTTTGTTTATTTAATTGGTATTCTCGAATACCACTTACGACATAAAAGTTTGGATTTGACTAACGCAACACAAACGACTGGAAAGCGAACGATGAAATTGTACAAGTTAAAAATAATGCTTGTCCAAAGCGTGTCCAGTGCGATCGATAGACTTTTCTTGTTTCTTCCTGATAAAACCAAAATATGTAATCTTCTTACCCGTCGTTTAAAGGTTTCCCTTTCTTCAAGGCAAACGAGCAAAATATCATACTTCAGACTTCTTTTCTCTGACAAATGGTATTCTTCTTTAGACTATAGATAATTCGACTAGAGTGTTTTGCCCAATTTCTTTCATATTTTATACAAAAGAAAAAAAAAAGCTTTCATGCTCACAGTACTGTAAATATTTCAATATTTGTTAGGTTCATGTTTATCAGTGGTTCATGTTTATCAATGTTGTGGGAGCAGGGATGGCGCAGTGGTGAGAACACTCATCTTCCACCAATATGGACCGGGTTCGATTCCCGGACTCGGCATCATATGTGGGTTGAGTTTGTTGTTGGTTCTCGTCCTTGCTCCGAGGGTTTTTCTCCGAGTACTCCGGTTTTCCTCCCTCCATAAAAACCAACATTTCCAAATTCAAATTCGATCGGGAAACAGTGGAAGTAAGAGCCACTCACCCCGTGGATTCCACTGAAATTCCTATTTATTTATTTACTTACTTATTTATTTATTTATTTATTTATTTATTTATTTATTTATTTATTTATTTATTTATGTATTTTATTTAATGTAGGTAGGTGAAGTATTCATATTACTCAAAAAAGCCCGGTCCTCAATTGCGACGCAAGTATAAGCATAATCATTAGCATAAGCATAACAAGCTTATGCGCCAGTGAGGATGGACTGCTTATCCTTATGTCGCTGTTATTTCTAGTGAGGACATGGTTGACATATGCAAGGTTTTGATATTCTTATGCTTATGCTTATGTTTATGCTAATCCTTGTGTCACGGCCGTCCTTACTAGCGCATATGCTTCGTATGCTTATGCTTATGCTTATGCTTGCGTCGCAAGTGAGGACCGGGCTTAAGGTTACAGTGTACCTTCGGGGGTGTCTCCGGTATAACAGCTCTAGCGTCTTAAGATTACAATTAATAAACCTAAACCCAGATATCAAATTAAAGCTTATAGAGCTGGCTATCTAAATATGGAAACCATTTGGTAATAAAATGAATCGTCGAATTTTTTACGACGTCTAAATTCAAACGTCCGAATCAGCTTTAAAACGCTATAACTCAAAGTGATTATTATATTTTCCTAATTTGATTTGTTCTCGGGTTTCCGGACACGAAGCGCTAAAAAAACGTGTCGGCGATTTTCCATATTCAATTGCAGTGAAAAGTTACAGAATATTTTCGAAAAGGGGAGAAAAAAAATTGGAATGATCGCACGGAAATGCCTCTTGACGAAAAAGTTTTCGGAATTAAAAAAATTCGCCGACAGGTTTTTGTTGATTATATGTTAGCCTAGCTTCTGTCCAAATTTAAGGAAAATCGAACAAATTCCCTTGGAGTTGTAGCTCTTTAAAGTGTCCAAGCGAAAAATTAACTTTGAGAAAACGGCGCTTAAAAAACACGGTGGTCGGTTGCTAGGGCTTTTCCTCCCGCAACCCTCGAAACTGAGAGTTTTAGGCTATAGACAAAAGTAGAATACATCGAATCTAACGAAACTTGGAAGGAAAGTAGGTGGATAAATTACCTATCAATTGATGATTATTTCATCCCATTTAACTGCTATTGTGACGTCATAAATAATGTCCAAATTTGGCATCAGAATTAAAATTCAGGAAAAAAGTGTGGAAAATGTTGTATTAGTTTTCAGTATAGTATTCTATGATTTCTGGTGAAAACCCCATCGCAATCGGATAAAAAGACGTAAAGTTACAGCTAATTAAAGAAATTTAAATTTCCCGCCAAATGACCATATATGGTCAAACTTTAGGGGTATTTAAACGCGAAAACAATGAATGTAGTCGCAACGGAGAAAGGACAAAGTTGCATAAAATCGAAATTGTAGTTTTTTCAACTTAGCATATGCTGTACTTTGACGCGTATTTCATCACGAATTACGTCATTATGAGTCACAATGACGTAATTCGTGATGAAATACGCGTCATAGTACAACATATACTAAGTTGAAAAAACTACAATTTCGATTTTATGCAACTTTGGCCTTTCTCCGTTGCGACTACATTCATTGTTTTCGCGTTTAAATACCCCTAAAGTTTGACCATATATGGTCATTTGGCGGGAAATTTAAATTTCTTTAATTAGCTGTAACTTTACGTCTTTTTATCCGATTGCGATGGGGTTTTCACCAGAAATCATAGAATTCTATATTGAAAACTAATACAACATTTTTCACACTTTTTTCCTGAATTTTAATTCTGATGCCAAATTTGGACATCATTTATGACGTCACAATAGCAGTCAAATGGGATGAAATAATCATCAATTGATAGCGGAGCACTGCGGGCCGAAGGCCCGCGCGAAGCCCCATAGTCATAGAACCCATGCCCGGTCGTTTTTCATGGTCATGGCCAGCGGAATGTTTCGGGGGCGGCGTCTGTTACATGTGTGTCCGACTGTGTGTCCGTGTGTCCGAGCGTCGCTCAAGGCTACTAGCTCGCGTGCGCGTATGACGTCGCAAAACATGCGCGAATGACGCCACACAACATCCGGGAATGCCGAATGTCACGTCAGCTGTATGCGTACGACGTCATCAACATCCGGGATCTTTGAGGCTTTGTTTTTCGCGCGGCTACACAGCCGTCAGCTCGGTAAACACTTTAGTTGGATTCAGAGTTGGATTGTTGTGTTTAGCGGAGAATTAAAGTCGTTATTTCCCTGCAGTTTTTCGCGGTTTGCTACTCAAGACAGAGATACTAGTTAAGGAATACTCAGAAGCCGCTTTAGTGGAAAAAGAAGAGCTTTCAGGGATAAAATCTTGCTTCAAGGAACTTCATATTATCAATGTAGGAGCAATGCGGGGAGATGCCTTGTTTTATTACGAATTTCAGAACCTAAGAAGCGGAGTTTTAACGAATTTCCAAGCAGTCCAGTGCTTTAAAGGTAAAATAAATCACATTTTTCGATGGGAATTGATGTTGATATCAATTTTTGATTGACTTTTCCTTTGAATTCTCTTAAGTTTTGGAGACATGTTTATGAAACGTGTTCAAATTAAGTCGTGTTGTTATCTTGAATTTCATCGAGGACAGCTCTGCCTTGATGCGCTAGAAATAATACGTGCTTTTCTAATGGAGATTGAATAAAATTTTTCGAAAGAAGATTGTGTTGTCCGTTTTTATGTCTTTGTTCATTCATTACATAGATTAAAAAGCGATTTTATGTAAAAAAAAACAAGACTTAGATTTTCTGTCTTCACTCGCGTCGCCATATGCAAATAAGCTTATTTGTGTATTTTTGCAATTTTAATTTCCAAATCAGTTTCTCGCGCAATTTTCGACAAACAAAAACTGTATTTTATTCGGAAAGTAGTCGTACTAGTTATTCTGGAAAGAGAAAAGTTGTTTTTGTGAACTTTTCTACGGTCTAAATGTACTGTGCAGACGGTCGGGTAATACTGTTTTTGAGAATTGCTAAAATTGAAAATAGCCCATTCTTCAATCTTAATTCTTGTGCTTCCAACCTTTCACCTTAGTTAAGTTTCACCTTAGTTAAGCTTGTTTAAAGTGCGAAGCTGATAGGCTGGGCCTATCTATATATATTAGGTAATTTATCCACCTACTTTCCTTCCAAGTTTTCCTTCCAAGTTTTTCCTTCCAAGTTTATTCTAATTTTGTCTATAGCCTAAAACTCTCAGTTTCGAGGGTTGCGGGAGGAAAAGCCCTAGCAACCGACCACCGTGAAAACATATCGCTTAATAAACAAACTCCGCCCACAAAAGTTATACCGTCATTTCTCCGTCAATTTTCACTTTTTTTCGATACTTTTTTTTTGGATGAAAGTTCATTCTGTAAACTTTATTTTAACGCCAAAAAAATCTTTCAATAAATTTTCGATCTGAAGGTACACTGTAACCTTAAATGAACTTACTGTACCTTCGCGTTTCATGTAGAACCTTTGATCATCCGTGACAAAATCGTACGGTTTTGTTTCCTTTGTCTCGCTATTCATCTCGCAGACCATTCCCGGAATGTAGTAGTTATAACTATGACATCTGTGGTCACTTTCACAGAGGTTTTGACATTCGATTATTGCTTTTACCGCTACTTCTTTAAATGTATGACCCTTGAGAGCTTTCCCGTTTGCTGATTTCTCAGAAGGCTTGCATTGCTCGCCAGCGGCCTCACTTCTAGACATCAGGATTGTCAAGTAGAGTGCAAACAGCATCAAGGACATTTCGAGCAACTAGATTTCAGGTGAGCAGATTCTAAACGACATTAGAAAAAACGAAAACCTTGTTACAAAATCAAACGTGTGCAGTTGTGGTTGTAAGTAGATAATAATCACCGGTTCTGGTGCAATCCTCGGCCCCCCTAATTTTAACGTTAAAATCATTGATTCTTCCTGTTCAATCCCACACAACTCTCCCAACTTTCTTCCCCTTATTTCTCACGTAACATCAATCACCCCAAAAACCCCACACGTTTCACTTCTAATTTTTTCCCATGATTTCTCACACAACTTCACTTCTTCTTCTTTCCACACAACTTCCATTCCCTCAATTGTTCACAAACATTTCAAAGTTCCACTTCCACTCTTCTCCTACAATTCCCCACAATTCTACCAATTGCAACATGTTTCACCAATTGCAACATGTTTTTAATCAATTCAAACACGTTTGAATTAGGGGGCCTCGGATCCCACCAGAACCGGTGATTATTATCTACTATTAAGGTGAAAAATCTATTTCAGAAAGCGAAGCTAGAAATCTATTCCTGAAAGAAAAATGTCTGATTCCGAAGAAGAAATCGATTTCATTCCTGAACTCGTTCAGGAAACCCACACAACATGCCATACTCCCAAAAATCCCCGACTGGAACATTTCAAAGATATCATCCGAAAAAATCAGGGGAAAAATCAAATTCCACTCAAAGATCTCGAGTTTTATCAAGCACAAATTCTCTCCCAGATTCCCCGTGGTGAACTCACAAGAAAAAAAGTCAGGGATTTCGCCAAAGCTGCCAAATGGGGAAAGAAAGCAAATGACCACGCTCATGAAATCTTCAACCACATAACAGGTCACGACGGAAATGATTATGAACATCTGGAGAAATATCTCATCGACGATTTCAAATATTTTTCCCTAGCATATGACGATCTTCATCTCAACAGGAAAAAGTTTCTCAATTGCCACCAAGTTCTTTTCGCCCTGTTGCAGAAGAACGGTTTCAATCCCAATGAAGATGATTTCAAACTGCTCAAACTTTCATCCAGACGGGCGGAACAAGAAAAAATAATCCAAACCATTTTCAAAAAATGTAATTGGAATTAAAATGGATCCATTTAAAAAAATAATTTACAATGAAGACGAGCAAAGCGAAGCGAGCGAAGCGAGCCTCAGTGCGAGCGAAGCGAGTGACCATGACGATTGTTTCACATGCTCAGAGGAAGACGAGCAAAGCGAAGCGAGTGACCATGACGATTGTTTCACATGCTCAGAGGAAGAAACAAGAAGCGTGAATGAGACTCCGACAACATCGGATGATGAATTTATTGTGTCTGATTCGGAGATGGCGGAAGCTGAGCGAAGCGACGAAATCGAAGACTCAATTGAACTTCTCTTTGAATCATTCATCAATCTCCAGGAGGAACACAAGATTCTCAAAAAGGAACTCCAAAAGCAAAGCGGTCTTCTCTGGGAAATCCACCGGGAAATGAACGAAAGCCAAGCGAAACGAAAGCGATGTTAAGCGGTGTTTTGAAAATAACAGACTTTGTGAATATGAATGTAAAACATTTATATTCTGATGCGCTCACGCAATAAATCGCCAGATGGTATTGCATCATATGTCACATGTCTACAACGTGCTAGAAGGTGATAAAGGAAATGTCGTATGATTTACCTCAACCAATCAGATGCTTTCATTTTTTATGTATTTTCATGTATTTGTTCATAAACTTTCGTTTGTACATGTACTTCTGTTTGTATGTGAAAATACATATATCATTAGGCTACGCTGTGGCCGCATATCATTTAAACTTTTCAATAAACTATTAACCGTGTGCTAGTTTTTCCACATCGCTCAGTGGAACCTTAGCCACTTATTTTTTTTAGATAAGTTCTGAAATGCGCCACATCTTCACATGCTTGTTTATATTTTTTGATTGTGAGAAGATTCTCGCATGTTCTTTTGATTTCTTCCAAATAAGATGTCACTGGTTGCCTTTGGAGAATTGAGTTGAAATAATTCATCGTTGCTGTTTCAATCTCTTTCGTTTTTTCATAATTCTCAGAAAGTTGGTTTTCATCCCCGCGCTGAATCTCATCAGGCTCGCTAAGACCAATATTTCTTAGAAAATAGTTTTCCTTCCCATCAAATCGATGACTGACATTCATTATTTTAGAAGAAAACATTAAATAATTGCCATTTCAATGATTGACTTTTTTAGCCCAGCTTTTCCACATCGCTCAATGGAACCCAAGAATTAAATTTGTCAGGGTAACTTTTCCATTTTACAAGCGCGAGTTTTCGCTTATTATCGCGGCGAATAACTTTTTCAATTCGAAACACATCTTGCGTTGTCTTTTGAAGTTCCGCCTCGTAAAATGATCCAGTGATGTTTTCTCCCAACAGATCAACTAATTTATACGTCGGAGGGTTTGTGTTCTTTATTTCGTCAATCACAAATATCTCCTCTGTCCAATTCGACGTGTAACCTTTGTCAAATATCTTTCGTTTAAACTTTGAAATTCTCACCCTATCGCCGACTTTGAATTTTGCTGGGGCATGTTTAGCATAAATTAAATCTCCGAAAAGATTAGCGAAAACCTTTTTCTCATTTTCCTGTTTGCTCGCCTCTGCGGGACTCATCCGAATGCTCGAATGAAAACGATGATTATATTCATCCAGTAATTTGCCAAGTTTGTCCCAGTATATTGTATTGTTGTTCACGCTAAACATTTTAAAGAGTTTCTCCTTAAAAGACCTGTTCCAGCGTTCAACAACAGACGATTTCTCTTCATTTTCCGTTGTATACAATTGTATCCCATTTTCACCAAGCAAATCCTTCATAGTCCCATTGAAAAATTCAGACCCTTTGTCAGTCCAGAGCATTTTCGGTTTTCGCCCCTTGAATATATCTCGGAAAGCATCAGCCACTGTTTGACCTCGTTTATCTTTCAGGGGACGAATCCAACCGAATTTTGAGAAAACATCGATCACCATCAGGAGATATCTGATTCCCTTGTTCCACCTCGAAAATTTCCCCATCTCGACTAGATCAGCCGCCCAGATGTTGTCAATCCCATATGCTATGACTCGCCTCTTTGGAAAGCGCCGCCTGATTGGCCGGTGAAGTTCATTTGCCAGATTTTGAGCCCACTGGCCTTCACTCAAAATCTTTTCCCGTTTTTTGAAGCGCCGAGCCCAAGTTTCTGTTTTGCTTGAATTGTGTTTCGCGCCAAAGCATGACCCCACTGTCTTTCTTTCCAGGGAATGGCATCCAAAGCGGCAACCATTTTCCTGTCTGCTTCGTTCTTGCATTTACGCGGATCCGCTTTCTTCGCGCAGACTGAATAATCAACATCATGTTGCATAGCAACTGCATCTGTTTTTCCTGTGGGCTGCTGCCAGATTTCGAGAATCTTACCCTTTTCATCAAATCTAACTTGTTTTTCGAGTGGGTTCCAGGGCCCGGTGAAGTTATGGCCTGGGAGGGTGAAACCTTTCTTTGGTCTTGGCAGCTTCCCAATCAGGGAATGAACATCTAAAGCACCCCCATCCAAATCTGCTCGATCTGTTTTATATTTTCTGTTTGGTCGGATCGCCGTGGACAGCTCATTCATCATATCAGCAGAGGTTTTGGCAAGAAATGGTTTCATCTTGTCCAACGCAAAATCCAATGCTTTCTTTTGAGTGTTTTTATTTCGCAATAATTCACTGGCTCCATAACGACCCATTTCAACTGTCTTTTTTCCCAACCAAGGCAGCGCATGCGCAACGCCAGTCAGCGCAAGTTCACCAATGCCCCCACCTTGTGAGGGCAGATTCAGTTTCCCGAATTTTTCACAAATCTTGTTTTTTTGATTCCGCAGGAAGCGCAATGGCAAAACCACATTTTCCTCCCATTTTTTGCAGTCATGTATCCAGACGGTTCCACGCATCCCGTCCTGCGTTTCTCCTTCACGCAATATGATTCCATTTTCAATCGAAATATTCTTTTATGAATTTCTCATTCTTTCCTGGGTCACTCAATGAAAAAACCTTCAACGTGTCATAGAAGGATTTTCGTCGAATCTCATTCAAGAAATATAAGCAATAATATCCACATCGGACAGATTCCAAAGCTTGAATTGGATGCCCATAATTGTAAATTATTTCTTTCCCAATTTTATCTGCATATTTTACCAATTCAATTGGAGGTGATATTGAGAATGAATCAAAGTAATAGACAATATGTGTCTTGATGAATGTGGCAACCCAGTGCGTTCCATTCCCAATAGAATCATCTAGATTAATTATGCAGGAACCAGTTTTATGTAAATGATCTTTTGAATCTCTTGAAAAGATTCCTTTGAAATTGGGAATTTTAAGAAACCTCACCCACTCAAGAATATCAAAGTTTGAAATCGGAATATCTTTCCAAGCTGGCCTCAAAGGATGGCCCCTACTAGCGGTATGTTTTGAAAGGGACTGTTTGGCCCCAGCAGAAGCCCCGATCCAGATGTTTTTTTTTCGCCCACGACCTTCCCATGTTCCAAAAAATGGCGGCGGCATATAAGGATACAGTCCCGGTTTTGGACTTACCATCAATCCTTTGCCTTTGCCTTTGCCTTTTCTGGGTACTTGAAGCCCCGATCCGAATAATTTCGAAGCAAGCTCAATAGCCATTGGGATTCCTATAGCGGCAAGTGTTCCCAATAACCCACCTTGAATCTGTCTCTGCGTTGGTTTCAACGTAATTCCACTTCCGCTTTGAATTCCTTTTCCCACCAAGTTTCTCTGGCCTTTTGTCAAGAGGTCTCCAAGGGAAGCGAGTTTTGATAAGAATACTGCGGGAACTTCAATGCCTTTCTCAATCAACTTCATAATGAAGGACAACGGATCTCCTGGCACTCCTTCTCCTTTCAGTCGAGGTCGCTGCGCTCCTTTTCCAAATATTTTATCAATCCCCAAGCTCCCCAAGGCACTCAACGCTCCAGTCGCAAGATGCGGGGCAACTTTTGAAACCCCTTTTGTTGCAAATGGAAGCAGCTTCGATCCCAGGGAAATCAACGAAGTCCAAAGACTCCCACCCACAACTTTTCTGATTTGTGTTTTAGAGATTGACAATTCAACTCCCCGCCCCAAACTGATGGCTTTTTGAACTTTACTTATTTGAGTCTTTGTCAGCAACAGTTCATCTGGCCCTTTCAATTCATTTCGCGAAAGTCTCAATGTTATGGAAGAGTTATTTTTCACAGCTTTTGCAAGCTTTGTTTTTTGCCCATCTGATAATTTCACACCATATGGAATATACGACGTCATTTCAATATTTTGAATATCGAAATAAGTTTTCAGGCCTTGACCAGAAGTTTGTTTGATGCTGTATACAGCTCAATTTCTTTTTCATGCAACACCAAGGCGTTCAATGTGTACTGTGTTGGGTTGGCGCCACTCAATTCGTATCGGAAAGTCAGAGACACAACTCCATCTTTCACATCATCTTCTTGGTTTCGGAGATCGAAGTAAAGCATGCCGAAGAGGTTTTTGAAATTTGCTCGGGTAATCAATGGCCCGCTTAAAACGTCATTATAAGCGGAATTGAATGCCATCAAAGCTCGATAAAGCCTAGTTTCCTCATCCGTTGTCATTTCCAATTGAGGGTAATAAATTGAGTTGTTCAACTCCAGTTGGGCTCGACTGAAGTGCCGGTTGTTTGCTCCAATGCCGAATGTCGTGAATTTGAAGATATCATGTGTCTGGCTATTGTAAGATGCTGTTGGAACAACCCAAATCAACACATGTCGCGGCCTTCGAAGCCCCGTGGAAATGCGAAAGTAGCTATTCACAGCTGCTGTTTGTGTTATTTCATGGTGTTCTTTCAAATATGTCCACTTTTTCGGTTTCAGATAATCTTCAAGATATTGTTTCAAGCCTTTTCCGTTGAAAATGATTTTGGGGCACCACAATCTGAGTTTAGTGAGAATTACTTTGGAATCTGGAGCAGCTCCTTTTCTGAAAATCAAGTTGTTGTCATTTTCAAGTTCCAACAGAAGAGTTGTCTTTATATTTGGGTGAAGGTTATTTTTGAAAGCAGCGAAATAACTGTATAAATTCAGGGGAATTGATATTTTGTTGATATTCGCCGCATCAGTCAGGATCTTTCGTCTGGCAAAACCCTCATTATAAAGTGCTTCTGCTGGCCGTGCTTCTGTTGTTCCCGTTGATGTATCAGGATAGAAGAACTGATCTTGCCCAACCGAATCGGCATAGGTTTTCGTGTATTTCAAGAGCGTTAATGCATTTGCCGATTCATTTGCTCTTGAGTTGTTATAGATGGTTTGCCCATTGCATTCTACTTTGATTGATTTTATGAACGTCAGGCCATTCGTTGTCGTGCAATCCTGATTACCGTTATTTGGCCCCGCGGTTATTCCAGTTGCACTGTCAGCCGTTGTAACAAGCTTAAAGTCAACCTCCAGATATGCATTATACCAATCAATCGGATTGGCTTCTGAGGAATTATCCACGTTGAAGTGATAATTATCTTTTGTCTGCCGATTGTTATTCGCGACATTGTCATTGAGTGGTGTTTCGAGATCATAATATGTATATTCGTATCTTTTTACGAATTCCGGGTTTCTAAAATTCACTGCCATTTTATTAGATAGTTTTTTCTTTTCAGAGGAGGCCCTTATAAACATCTTTCACATATTGAAATTTATCAGTGTCTTCTTGGAAGCGGACTTTCTTCAGTATTTCCCCAATTTCTTTTCCTTTTGTTTCCGGGGGCGCTGGCACTGAGGCTCCCTCCGGTCGCTTCGCTTCACTCACTTCACTCGCTTTCTTTGTTGTAAATTTATCATAAATTTTTTCACCAATGAGTTGTCCAGTCTTTTCTCCAACTTTCTCTGCTCCTTTTTCAACTAATTTTTCTGCTGCCTTTGAAGCTAATTTTGAAGCTGTTTTTCCTGTTAATTTAGCTGCGAGTTTTGAGAAAACATCAGAAAAACCACCTCCATATCTTATTTCACCTGTATCAGGATCTCTTTCTCTTCTTTCATCCATTTTTAATTACCACAGTCAAAGAAATATCAATATCATTCAAATCAACTTCTCGGTCTTCATCATCAGTAATGTAGAAGGTGACCTCAGAAATATGCGGGGAGTTTATTTTATTCCACAAGTAATTTATTGGTTGAATTTCGAATGGCAATGATCTGGTTTTAGTGTTGGTTGAGAACGTGTAAAGCGCATTTGACCTTTTCCCGGAGACAATTGAATCGCTCAAAAGACTGCATCTGAGATAGAGATTGTCAACACTGTTTGATATATTTGGAAAATTCGTTCCATAAGCACTAGCTGTCAGTTTAGCCGCATCAAATCCCACCAAGATGTGAAAGTTTCCACTGTTTGCAAAATCAATTTGAAAGTTCTCTTGAAGTTGAATGAAAACTTTGAAAGTGGTCAAATCAAACAACACATTGATTCCATAACTATCACCTGTGGAGGTCGCTTCGCTCCTTTTCCCAATGCTTTTGTGAATGAATTCGTTGATGTCTTCATAGTCATAAATTCCCGCAGGAAAGGTGATTGTTTCCCATGTCTTGTCCTTGTCTTTGGAAATCACCAACTTGTTGTTGCGGTATTTAGGCTTGATATTATGCCAGCTTGCCGTCATGGAAAGATGATCCAAAGCCAGCCAGTGCGGTTTATTCTCTTCCAGCTGCAACTCTGGAGAAAACCTCGTTGTGAAATTCCCTGGTTTATTTTGTGGGTTTTGTTTTCTTGCATCAATTGATTTAAAGACAAGTACTCGATTTACATCCATTATTTTAAATACTTCTGATAAAGTTTTTCATGCATTGTTCTATCGATTGCTCCAATTCTCAAGAGTTCATCATTTATTTGGGAAAGATCATTCCTCAAGACATGCGAATTGTTGCCAGCAGCCATTGAGCCAATCAAAATTTTCATCCGATCTGCCAGCTCTTCTGGCTTTTGATAGAAGACAACGCTGGATCCCACCATCCTTGATTTACCTGAGGATTTGTGAGGTGGCATATTTGACAGTGTGTTCAAATCGTTGAAAATCCTCACGGCATTCAAGGAATAGTTCTTTTTCGGGTTGAATCTTTTTGTTAGCAGGTCGATGAGTGATTTATCTGCATCAGCCTGATAGATCAATTTACCACCTCGGAAGGCATTCAGTTTCATTTCATTGAAAAGTTTGGGGACATCGATGAGAAGCCCACCATAGTGGTCTTTTTGAATCTTGAAGGCATTTCTGCGAGGTTGTTTGTATTTTCGAATGCCTTCCCCATGTTTTGGTTGTGTGTAGTATTTTCGCAAAGATATGATGTCATTAATTGTGCTTGCATAACTTGATAATGTCTTTTGCTCTCTTTTATAAGATTCAATGTCAGATAAACCTTTTGGTGTGTCTTTTTGTTTGCTCCTCTTTACTCCACTTATTTTATTCGAAATAATTTTAACAGTTGCCTGAGCACTCTCTTTGAGCTTGTTTAGCTCTTGAGTTTTCATAGCCATCAGGTCATTAGGCTTGGGAAGATGATAATTATTTAAAATAATTTTATCATCTTTATCAAACCTATTTTCTACAGCTGCAATGGAAATACCAGTGTCTTTTTCATCCGGCGGGCCCGAAAGTTGCGGAAGCTCGGTAGACAGCGTAATAATATCTCTGTTCGTTTCTACCAAGTCTTTGAAGCCATCAGTCAAAGCAAGTTGATTTTGCCGGAGTTGCTCAATCACTGCATCTTGTTTTGCATCTGTATTCTTTTGTTGCTCCAGCAGGGGTTCTCTGAGAGTCTTGAAATAATCACTCATGACAACATCCCGCCCTTTTTCTCGGTCTTTCATTTCATTTTTCACTTCTGTGACGGCTTTCGCGATTTGATATCCTTGCTGTTCACGTTCGGCAAACTTCTTTATTCTTTCAAGATCCATTTTAAGTGACAAAACAACATTTATCTCCAAAGATAAATGTTATCTCAACACTTAAAATGAAGATTCCAAATTATGATCGAAACGCGAGCGGAGCGAAGCCAGACCGAAAATATTGTGATTTCCTTGATGAAGGTTTCCGAATGCTCATTGCGGGTCAAACCCGTTGTGGAAAAACAAACACTTTGATGCACATGTTGCGAAAACCTCTCGTCTTCTATGATAAAATTTATTTCTACTCTCCCAATCAACATCAAGACAAAATCGTTGATCTACAAAAGTTGATGGAAGGTGTCAGCCAAAAAGTCGGATATCCAGTTCTCGAAATTCTGGGGCCAGATGACATCATGAATACCTCAGATTATCCAAGCAACAATCGGAAAGTCGTCGTGTTTGATGACCTCATGAACTCATCCGATCGAATTCAAAAACAAATCGCAAATCATTGGACAGATGGAAGGCATCACGGAATCAGTCCAATTTATCTTTCCCAGTCCTATTATGATGTTCCACAAAAGATTCGTTTGAATTGTTCACACATGCTGCTTTATCCACCAGCAACAAAAACTCACCTCGATCTCATTGCAAAAGAGAATTTGATTGACCCCCATCTTTTCAACAAACTTGGACCCTTCGAATTCCTTTTCCTTGACAAAGAAAAGAAAAGTGTTGCCAAAAATTTTGATGAAACCTTTTAAAATGGGCATATTCAACAATGTAGGACGATACACCGGTGTTGACATGAGGGAATACATGAAAAATTTCAACAAACAAGTTCAACAAGGTGGTTTGAAATTAGACACCAACAATAATTATGATATCCAACAAAAACGACTGGTTAATGTTGCCGAAGGAGTTGACAATGATGACGCAATCACAAAGCACCAAGTTGACACGCTTGCAACGCAATTGCGAGCA
The DNA here is from genome assembly GCA_022457155.1 of Cladopsammia gracilis. Lineage (NCBI taxonomy): Eukaryota > Metazoa > Cnidaria > Anthozoa > Scleractinia > Dendrophylliidae > Cladopsammia > Cladopsammia gracilis. The sequence continues at coordinate 495,117 of JAJGOT010000021.1, forward strand.
GATTCTCTCCAGGTGGATGGGTCTTCCCATATGACTGGGGATCTTGATCTCAGGGGACAAAAACTCATCAACCCCGGGGAAATAGAAATGAATCGCAAATTGATCGTCAATCTGGACACTGATGAAAACCAGGATTTGTCAGCGGTGAATATGGTCACTCTGAAAAAATTCCACCCTGATGTATCAACTCATGAAGTCACGAAGGACCTGGATTTGAAAGGGCTTTTCAACGTGAAAAACTCAAAACAACAAACATGGCATGATTTGGGAGCGCATTATAACAACCTGGTTTCTTATAATGACACCAAAAATATCTTTCTCAGCCGCAAAGAGACGTTTCCAATGGAGACGGCTTTGGATATGGGAAATCACACCATTTTTAACGTGAAAGATCCCGAAGTTGCCGATCAGGGCGCAAATATGCGATATGTGGATGCCCAATCCGCGAAAAAGCTTTCGTTGGAAGGTGGAACAATGACCGGAAACCTGGATATGAACTCGCAACAAATCAACAATATTGCAACGCCAACTCTGAAGCATCAACCCACGTCAAAATCTTATGTGGACGGCAAGATAGGAGGTGTGGTAGCCCACACGATGGAATTAGAAGAGAAACTTAAAGAATATGTCAATGAATCGCATATCACGTCAACCTCTCACCCGAAGGACGCATTCCGCTATTTGATGGAAGATGTGGATGAATCCAGCTCTGAACATCATATGACAGTGACTGGGATAAGTGATTTTCCAGATTCACCGCATCATTTCAACAAGAAGGCCTATGACTTGGAAATCACAAAAGATCTTTTAAATGAATACTCTGGGAGACTTGGATTCAATATGTTCAAACTCCCAGAGGGAGAATACACCGTGTGCGTGGAATTCTTCCCCGCGACAATGGATGGCGTGAGCGTCAACGTTGTGAGCGCCAGTCTGAATGTCAATCAGCAATCAACTAAGAAGTTTTCGGGGTATTCCAGATCCATCATCCACATGCACAAATGGAAGATCACTCCACCTGAATTTATTTTCCTGGATTTGAAATGGCGAGGCACTGCCGAGTCCGCTGAAAAAGGAAATGCAAATCTGATCATATATGGTATTGCTGGTTCCCAACCTGATGTTGCAAGCAGCGTCTTCGATTTCCCTTTTGTTTTCGAAGCAGGGAAGATGGTTATGGAGACTGACTTGGATTTGAATGGCCACAACTTGTCTGGGAGCCGAATTGTGGAAACCGGCGTCTTTCGAAAAAATGATGATAGCAATAAATTTTTGTTTATTGGCAGCACCTCGAGGTTTCTTTTCTTCCCAATGAAAACAAAACTGGTGGAAGTGGGGTTATTTCATGCCTCAATAACGAACGTCCCAAAGATTGATCTGACTTTCTCCATGTCAGTGAATAACCGTAAATTTGAAAGAACCTGGACTGGAAGTAGAAGCAGAAGCCAGAAATTTCATATTGGGGATGGAATTGAAATCCCAAGCATGACTAATTTTTCTTTTTCCCCTCAAGATGACCTGGTGATCGGGTTGCATGAGGCAGTTTATCTTTCGCTGGTTTTTGAAACAAGATAAGCATGATTGAAAAAATGATTTCTCCCTGAAAAAATGAGAAAACAAAACATTTTTACTTTCAATCACATCAACCCCACAATTCGGGAAGAAGAACTGGAAGAGATCAAAAAACTTTTTCGATTTTATCACAAAAGATTTTGGTGTTTGAAACGAGCGCATGGTCGATTCAAGAAAATGAATCTGCTCATGAATTTGACCTCTTCCGGTCTGGTTGCAATCGGGACGATTGCTGGAGCCGCGACTTTGAACCCAATCGTGTTGGGAGTGATTTCAGGAGCAGGATTAGTTTTGAAAACCGCGAATGAAATGAAGAATCTGAAAAGCAAAATTAAGATGGCGAAATTCGCTTTCACCACCTATGAAAAAACATTGAGTGATTTGCGCTTCGCTTTGCGGGGAGGAAAATTCGACAGGGATGAATTTTTGTTTTCAATGGAAGCGATTGATGGGATTGTGATTGATTTGGGGTTGGATTTGGAAAAGTTTGAAGCTGAATGGGAGAAAAAATTTGAGGGCTGAGTGAGCGAAGCGACCGAAGGGAGCCGTTGCGAGCCGGGAGTGAGCGAAGCGACTGAAGGGAGCCGTTGCGAGCCGGGAGTGATTCAACTCCAAATGGAGTGAAATCACACATTCCCAAGCGGACCAAAATCTGGTTCCATAATCATTTCAACAACTTCTGCTGCTGAGAAATCTTCTTCAAAATCATTTCCATCAAAATCAAAAATCTAAAAGTTCCCCAAGAAAATCTTCTGGGTGATGACCTGATTTTTCGAGTTCAAGTAAAATTTTTATTGCAAAATCGTCATTAAAATTGAGATTCATCAATTCTATAATATAATCACTGTCTTCCATTTTTAAATAAGAAAAAAAATTATTTTTTTTTTACTCCATATAAAATGGAGTTGAAGGAATTGAAAACGAACCAAATCACAACCGAAGAACCGCAAATGAAAAAAACAATACAACCATTTGTTGAAATCCCTCTCCGGTTCAAAGAAAGACCAATCACTCTCAAACTTGAGAAATGCGTCTTTAAAATTCATAAGAATGAAAACGGATTTTCATTGGGAATCAATCTAGATCAATCACCCCCTGAAATCAAAGAAAAGATGAAAGAGATAGAGGGGCAGATCAGAAAGCTTGCAATGGAGAATAAGTCAAAAGTTGTTAGACAAAATTGGAGATTCGGAAATTTTTTAGAAACAGATTTCAACCTGATTAAAACGGATCGAAGCGAGATGGAAAAAGTTTGGGGAAAGTTGTGGTTGACTCAAAAAGGAAACATCAGCGTTCCATTCTCGAAATTTGGTGAAGGAGAAGTTGGGCAAAGAAAATCCATTCGGTTTGACCCGCATGATCACATTGGAGAAAAACTAACAGGGCATGTGATCTTTCGAATTTCTCGCATCTTTTGTGGAAACTGTCAATCCATTTCATGTTCAATCAATTCAGTTTTTGTAACAAAATTCAATGGAAACGTTTCAGCGTTTGATAACTTTGAAGATACTGAGGAGGTAGACTGGTAAATGAAGTGAATGAAGACTTGTAAGTTTTTTCATTTCTTTGAAATGAAAAAAAAAAAAAACGTTTTCAATGAGGTTAATTTTTTACCTTGATTTTTTTTCCCCTCTGATTTTCACTCAATTTTTCAATGAAGAAAACAAATTCAGGAGATTTCCATGTGATAAAGTGAGTGATTTCCTCAGAATCAAGGAAATGAGTTTTCTTCTTGAGGATTTGATTGATAAAAACTTGGCTTGAAATTTTAAACTTTTCTAGTTCATCCAAATCAAAAATATCTTTTCCATCAACTTGGAAAAAAGGTTCATCTGTTATTTCATCCCGAATGTAAAAAACTTTTCCATCTTTCCTTTTAAATTTTTTGTTTGCTCTTTTGAGAACTCTCCAAATGTTGGCAATTGGAATTCCTGTTTGCTGGCTGGCTTCCTTAAATGTATAAAAAATATTTTTTTCTTTTCCTTCTTCCTGAATCGAAAACTTCATTTTATTTGGGGAAATATTTTTTTTATTTTTTCCAAATAAAATGAATCTGCGAGATTTGAAAAACTGGGCCCGTGAAGAAGGAATTGTTGGATTCTCTCGAATGTCCAAAGCCGAATTGATGGAACTTTGGGAAGAATCTCAACCCGAGGGACCGAGAAAGAAAGGAAATGTCGGCGCCCCATTTATTTTCAAAGCCCCGAAAACCCTCCTAGATTCGAGAAATAAAAAAAATTGATGTTCCTATTTTGATTCCGGAAAGAAGACCGATTTCTGCTCAAGAAGTTCCTTCAGTCGTTCAACAAAATGTTGAAACAGTTTCTGATTGGTTGAATTGGTTGGAAAGTGCGGATGATGTTGATCTTCGGAGAAGATTGAATCCCGCGGTTGAAAGATTGAAGAAGCAGATTGAGAATTTGTGGGATCGTCAATTTGTTGTTAAAGAAAGAAGATCCGCTTTGAATGGATTTGCAAGACAATTGGAAATCCAAGGAGATGATTCCCCAACTCCTCAAGATTTTCTCCGGCGAGTGAGAGGTGATGTGGTTGAGTTGATCAAGCTAAATCGACAAACCAGAATCAAATGCGTGTTGGTGTGTCGGCTGGTGAAGCCTGACTTGGATGATGAAACAATGATTGAAGAGACGCCATTTTTTCATTCACGCATGAAAAGAAATTTGGAGGGAACTGACGCTGATGAGTTGTTTGATGAAATGGGGATAGAAATGATTGAGAATCTGGAGAATTTTAATCGAAGAGGAAGTAATTGGGCGTTTGAAAGAGTTATCAGATTGGAAATTCATTTAGTTCAATGGAACCCATTGGGTGGATCTTCATACATTCCTCTTCCAAAAGAAGTGGCAAATAAGAACGCTGTGGTGAATATGCAAAACGAAGATGAGATGTGTTTCAAATGGTGCATGGCAAGAGCAACACATATGGTGACACAGAATCCTGAAAGAATCACACGTTTGCTGAGAACACAAGCTGAAGAGCTTGATTGGAGTGGAATTGGGTTTCCAACGACTTTGGCAGATATTGAAAAATTTGAAAGGAGAAATGACATTTCAGTGAATGTTTTTGGGTGGGATGGAAAGCTTTTCCCCCTGCGAGTGACGGATAAAGAAAAGGTCCAACATGTTGACTTGTTGCTGTTGAAAAAAGAGTTTAAAAGCCATTTCTGCATCGTGAAAAACTTTTCGCGATTGGCTGGGTCGCAAGTTTCAAGGACTGAACATCAAAGATTCTTCTGCAAGAGATGTATCAGTTCATTTCCCAGTGATGAAAGCCTGAGAAAACACCAAAGCAAATGCGTGGAATTTGAAGCAGCGAAGATTGTGATGCCTGAAGGTGAATGTTCTTTCAGCAACTTCTCAAAGATGATTCATGTGCCAGTTGTGGGTTATGCTGATTTTGAATCAATTTTGAAACCTGTGGAGGATGAGGGAAGGAAGAAGACTCAGAAAATGCAATAACATCTTCCCTGTGGATTTGCGTTTCATTTGGTTTCCCCGTTTTTGGAAATGGAGCCTGTGTTGAAACGAGCTGGAAATGAAAAGGAATCGTTAGAACTTCCTAAAGAATTTATCAGAAAACTCATTGAGGAAGTGAAAAAGGCACAGCTGGGATTAAAACAGAAGAAAATGATTCCACTCTCCCAAGAAGAATGGGGAATTTACAATCATGCCACATTTTGTTGGTTGTGCCGGGGTGAATTTGAAGGAAAGGGAGAAATGATGAAAGTGCGAGATCACTGTCATTTCACTGGGAAATTCAGAGGAGCAGCTCATCGCTATTGCAATCGAATGTTTCAGAGACCAAAATTCACCCCCGTGTTTTTCCACAACCTGGCAAACTATGACTCACATCTTTTCGTGAGGGCTTTGGGTACATTGGATGAAGTTTTGGATGTACAATGCATCCCCAACAATGAGGAGAAATATATTTCCTTCTCCCTGAAGTTTGAATTGAAACGGGAAAATACTTGGGATGGAAAAGAAATTGTTGTGAAGCATGAAATCCGTTTTTTGGACTCTTTCAAATTCATGGCATCTGCCCTGGGAAATTTGGTGGGGAATCTTCCCAAGGTAGATTTAACAGAAACTGCGAGATTTTTCCAGGGAGAAAAGTTTGACTTGATGACAAGGAAAGGAGTTTATCCCTATGAATTCATGGATTCATTTGAAAAGTTTGATGGGATCTTACCAGAGAAAGAAGCGTTTTTCTCCAGATTGAATGACGCAGGAATTGGAGATGACGATTTTGAGCACGCGAAGAATGTCTGGGAGAAATGGCAGATGAAAAACATGGGAGAGTTTCATGATCTCTATCTGAAAACGGATGTGTTGTTGTTGGCAGATGTTATTGAAAATTTTCGAAAACTTTGTGAGGAAAACTATGAGTTGGATCCTGCTCATTTCTTTACAACCCCTGGGATGGCGTGGAATGCAATGTTGAAAATCACAGGGGTGAAATTGGAATTGTTGAATGACGTGGATATGCTGCTGATGGTTGAAAGAGGAATGAGAGGTGGAAATTCCAATGCATTCAAGAGATATGCAAAGGCAAATAACAAATTCATGGAAGATTTTGATGCAAGCCAACCCTCCAAATTCATTGTTTATCTCGATGCAAATAACCTTTATGGATGGGCAATGTCAAAGCCTCTTCCAGTTGGTGATTTCAGATGGATGAAAGAAGATGAACTTCGGAATTGGAAGGAATTTGTGGATGAAGAAGGCGTTGGATGCATTCTGGAAGTTGATTTGGAATACCCAGAGGAGCTGCATGATTCACACAATGATTTTCCCCTGGCTCCAGAAAGTTTAAAGCTGGGTGGAGTGTGGAAGTTGACTCAAAATCTGAGAGATAAGAAGAACATGGTCCTGCATGGAGAAAATCTGAAACTGTATCTTTCCCTGGGAATGAAACTGAAAAAGGTGAGAAGAGGGATTGCATTTCGGGAAGAAGCCTTCATGAAATCTTATATTAACAAAAACACGAAATTGAGAATGAACGCTAAGAATGCATTTGAAAAAGATTTCTTCAAGTTGATGAATAATTCAGTTTTCGGGAAGACAATGGAGAATGTGCGAAAAAGAGTTTGCATCGAACTGGTGAAAGATGCTGAAAGAGCAGAGAAACTGGTTAACAAGTCAAACTTTGCTGATTTGCAAATTTTCGATGAATTTCTGATTGCGGTGAAGATGAGGAAAACTCAGATTGTGATGAATAAACCAGTTTATGTTGGAATGTCCATCCTGGATTTATCGAAAACCTTGATGTACGACTTTCACTATAATTATGCAAAGAAAAAGTGGAAAGATCTCCAAGTTCTTTACACAGACACAGATTCACTGGTTTATGAAATTGGAACAGAGGATTTCTTTGCTGACATTGTGGAAGATGTAAAAGAGCGTTTCGATACAAATGACTTTCCCAAAGATCACCCCGCTGTCTTGAACGGGTTGCCAATTGTGAAAGAAAACAAGAAAAAGATTGGGTTGATGAAAGATGAATGTGGTGGGAAAATGATGAAAGAGTTTGTGGCATTGAGACCAAAACTTTATGCTTTCCTGCTGGATGAAGGAAAGGAAGAAAAGAAAGCAAAAGGAGTGAAGAAATGCGTGATCAAAAAGCAGTTGCGGTTTGAAAACTTTGTGAAATGCTTGAAAGGAGAAGGAAATGAAATTCGAAAGCAAAATGTGATTCGAAGCAGACAACATCATCTTTACACAGAAAGAATGGAGAAGATTGCGTTGTCTAACAATGACGATAAGTTAATAGTCTTGGAAAATGGAATTGACACGTTTGCAAGGGGGCATTGGAGATTGGGTGAAAGAAAGGAAGTGGAAGTGGAAGTGGAAGTTGAAAGAAAGGAAGTGGAAGTGGAAGTTGAAAAAAGAAAAGATTGAATTAAAAATGTTAAGAACGGAAGAAGATATTAAAGCAGAGCGGCTGGAGAAGAAACGAAAACAAATTGTTCGCTTCCTGAAAAAGAAGGAGAAATTCGGAGAACGTGTTGAGTTGTTCATTCTGGAGCAAAAATTTCATGTGAAAGAAGATGTTCTGTTGGGAATGGGAATGAAAATTTTGAAAGGAAACTCAAGATATGTGGTACAGGAAGAGGAATAGATTTTCCGGGAGAGATTTTGAAAATTATTTTCCGGAGTGGATTTTAAAATTATTTTCCCGGAGTGGATTTTCTGAAATAGATTTTTCACCTTAATAGTAGATAATAATCACCGGTTCTGGTGGGATCCGAGGCCCCCTAATTCAAACGTGTTTGAATTGATTAAAAACATGTTGCAATTGGTGAAACATGTTGCAATTGGTAGAATTGTGGGGAATTGTAGGAGAAGAGTGGAAGTGGAACTTTGAAATGTTTGTGAACAATTGAGGGAATGGAAGTTGTGTGGAAAGAAGAAGAAGTGAAGTTGTGTGAGAAATCATGGGAAAAAATTAGAAGTGAAACGTGTGGGGTTTTTGGGGTGATTGATGTTACGTGAGAAATAAGGGGAAGAAAGTTGGGAGAGTTGTGTGGGATTGAACAGGAAGAATCAATGATTTTAACGTTAAAATTAGGGGGGCCGAGGATTGCACCAGAACCGGTGATTATTATCTACTGTTGTATTTTAAAGCAGATATCCTGCTAGTCACTTCGCCCCAGGTCAGATCCCCTGACCCTCCCCTACGTCCGCTGGAAATACTTTTAGGTCAAGTTTGTTGAAAGAGCCAGAAAACTCGGCAATTATTAAACTGCATGTCTGTCTTTACACTGACCAATCAAGTATCGTCCTTAAAATAAGCTGGCACTCGGACACGGAACTGGCCTACGCAACAAATAATACATTTTACAGTGCGACCACACGAACCGAGGCCACCCAGACAAATTTTGAGACAAATTGAAATTAGCCAGTCACAAGTCAAGATCTAGACAATGAAATAGCGCAAAATTATACTTGACCAAAATGCTGAACTGTGAGATGTGTTGCGAACCTTTGAAATCCATAAATTCTTCATTACCCAAATCATAACAATGAAGAATTGTCACGATTGTATAAATCAAGCTAGAAAATTTTAAGATAATGTCTGGGTTGGCCGGAATCAAAGCCAGTAGTAAAGAAATTTTGAACAATCCAAAGTAAACGTGACGGCCGCTCATTTCATACAAACCGGGCGCCGCGAGCGATTTGCAGTTTCGGTAATTACCAAACAGAGCTGTCAACAAAGTTTTCATTTTTCGAAGACGTTTTTATGTACATTCTTCTAACTTTCTCTCCGGTTCCATTTCAATTTGAGAGCGATTCTTCATACATCTGAGAGTTTTGATTTGTTATTTGTTTCGTTCTTCCCTGGCACCTTGTGTCTCGAGAAAATCACAATTTATAGTTTAGGACTTCAAAGCTTCAACCCGGCCTGTACATGTATAGTAGGGAACAGAGAGGCGACAAACGGATTTTATACAAAGTATTAAACGTGAACATTTTATATAAAAAGTAAAATAACCGCTTTCAGTGTACGGTCGCTGGATAACAACTAGATAAACGAGCGGATCCGTACGGATAGTTCGCAGTTGTTTCTCAGAAAATAGTGCTATTTTGTCCAAGCGATTTTTGCCGTTCAATTGAGAAATCGGGAGCAAACTGCAGTGAATTATTCGTTTGAAGAAAGGAGGAAAATAACTTTCTTCCTTTGAGAGTTCTATTTTTTGATCGCACGTCGGAATGTGTTACCTCCTGTCTCATGTCACCTGTGCGACTGTGATGCATCTAATTTATTCGCCGCCAACTTTGCCCGCTTTTGTCACGTATTTTATATACACGTCTCTTTATATTAGAAAACAATTTTCTTCTTTGTTGATTTTTTTGTTTCAACAATCAGAACTCGAATAATTATTCTCAAACTCATTAATAATTCATCAAGTTACAAGCCAATCAGGATACCCCAATTTGGTCAGGTGCATATGGTTTGAAACCCCGATGAAACACTGGACAGAGGCCTTTCCACGATAGTTTGATGAAATATCAAACTCTAGAGTTTCATAAAACGTCAAACCCATGTGGCACAGGGTTATCCTAATTTAAATATTAATGACACAAACACCGAAGTGAATAGACAAGCTTTTAATTACCGCTAGTAATCCCAAAACGCAATTACGTTCATTCATTTTTGGATAATCCATTAACATTAATGTTTACGGTACAGTTATTGAAATATGGATAGGCCATGAATTCACAAGTACTTGCTGAACTACCAACTTCTACAGCAGTTTCTGACACCTCTTTACTGGAAGAAACATTACTTGTAGAGCTGCACTTAGGTGCCAATATATCGGAAACCTCAGCACACTTCGTTTCACTGACCTTCTCATACTTAAACAAAGCATTTGATTTGTGACCAGTACGGTCCCTAATTAACTTCTCTTCAACACCTGCGTTAAATAATGTAGACGCACACGTTACGCGAAGGCTATGACTAGTCTTCTGCTTAAAACCTGCTTCTTTACACATTGACGGCAATATTCCATTGAGTGTATTGATTCCCACTGCCTGTTTATCGTAAGCAAAACGCTTGGAATTTGGCTTAAAGTAAAACGCCGTTATCTTACTAGAAATCGGCTGAACTAAACCAATAAACATTTGATACAATTCGACTAAACAAGATTCGTGTTTCTCATTCAGAGGATGACAAACATGCTTCACTACCCGCGGATCATATTTCAAATCGGTAAGGCCACCGTGAGTCGACTTGGGTACCGCATTTCGAACCAGATTTACCTCCTCCTCGGCTGTTTTCACTTCACGAAAACATGACAACGCCATATCTGATTAACAATGATTGAATTGAAATCAAGCGGACATATATGTGTTCCGCTTAACAACAAACTTTTCAGGGACTTGTGACACTACTGTTAAAATGCTAATTACTCTAAAACAATACCAAAAAACAAATTTATTTGCCAAATCAGTGAGACATTTTTTCATTTTTCTTGCTTCGTGATGCATGTTTGAGAAGCTATATCAAAAACTCGTGCTTCGGGTTTCATCAGGCGTTCCAAACACCTTGAAACAATAAAAGCACTCGGCCGAAGCGGCCTCGTGCTTTCATCTGTTTCTCGGTGTTTGGAACCCCTGATGAAACCCTCGCACTCGTTGTTGATATATTACATAAAAAGGCGATGATCATGTTTGCTTTCCAACACGCCTGAGAGACACACGGTTTTCAGCTCACGAGCTCATGATTTCTCGCTGAGAAGTGCCAATGTGATATAAATTCAAAACGTCCTCTCGTAGAATTTGTGAGTTTCGGCGCCGTTAACAAAATACCTTCCGGATTGATTTATCCAAACGCGGCAATTCAGTTTTAGCCTTTGGTCATCGAAGATTCTCGACACAGCACGCAGTTCAGAATTTAAATTTTGCGCTCGGCGGTACCAAACAACTGGTCAAGTATAATTATGCACTATTTTATTGTCTAGATCTTGACTTGTGATTGGCTAAATTCAAAATTTGTCTCAAAATTTTGTCTGGGTGGCCTCGTTTCGTGTGGTCGCACTGTAAATATCTATCACTGGAAGACACTTATTTGCAGAAGATCTGTGAGGAATGGTTGCATTTTGTTTGACCTGTTTATAAGACAGCCAGGAAGATTTAACCATCGGACCGTACATGCAAACGTATACCCCAACCATGGGTTTTTGCGAGGTTGCAATATTTCGGAAATATTTTACATCTAACAGATAGCCAACGATGTGATCTACAAGATGAGGTACATATTATTGGTTGGGGCGCTGCTGGGGTCCGTGACGTCATCCAAAATGGCCGCCGAGATGGCCGCCATCTTGGATTTTACTAACAATTCAAATTTATCGGAAAAATAAGGAAATTGCAAATATTGTTTGCTAGAGTTGCAATATAACATACAATTAAACATTTTGATGCTTTTGGTAGCATTTTATATTTTTCTTAACCGAAAAAAGGTGAAAAAACGCATTTTTATTAAAAAAATGGCTTGACTTTAGGCTACTTATGACGTTAATCTCGTTACCATAGCAACCAGTTGTCGTCAAAATTTAATAAAATGTGTCTCAAGGAAAACAGAACAGCTACTGAAGACGGCATGTGCTGATCGTAAACGGTCTTGAAAAAAATCGGAGAAAAACCTTAAGGAAGGGGTGGGGCATCTACACGCCCCCTCTCCCTCCCTCCCTCCCCCCACCCCCCCCCCCCCCCCCACCCCCCTTTGTGCGTCCGTGGGTAAAGATGCAAAGGCAAATACGAAATGCGATCATTAAGAGCAAGTTCTCCGCCGGTGGCCGTACTGTGCCGTTGTTGTGTAAGCTGACATTTTAAAAGGCTCGAAAAAGTAAATACTGACTCGTAAAAGTACCCATACTTATTACAAGAAACCCATAAGTAGGTTGAAACGTGCAACTGTCTCAGCGTGTGTTCAGAACAACGTGCGATATTTACACTCATTTTGGTGCGTATTCCGCGCTCCAAACTGCAGTCTTATGATAAATTCGGCCATTAGGAGCAGGTTCTTTGCTTGTGGCCGTACTGTGACTGCTGCAACATGGAGTCGCTATTTAATGGGATACTGTCGCGCTGGGAAAACGAAAATGTGTTCACTTAATTTCCACTTTATATCACCAAATACAACCAAATATATAACTAAATTGAATGAAAACGTTCTATAGTGAAAAGCGCAGGAAACTGCTATAGAAATCAAACGTGTGATGCTGTGGTTGTATGTTAAAGCAGATATCCTGCTATTGACCGTTTTAAGGTGTTTCCCTCCAGTTTCCGTGCAGCCGCACCGACCATTTTTCATCGGCCGTTTAACTAACTTTCCTTTATTAAATTAGTATGAAACTTACACAAAGTATTGTACAAAGTTTGAAGTTTATAATAGTGTAACAATTTTGTAAATCGGATTTAAAATTGCGGAGATAAACGAGAAAAATTGAAATCACTTGAGTCTAAATTCCCAGCGATTGCGATGGCATCTAGAAAAATCAAAACTATTACGATAAACTATGACACATGGCAAACAAAATATCTAAAAATTAGAAACTTTTGTCAAGCCGATCTTGAGTAAATCAGAAAAACATTTCGAACTTGTGATTTTGCATGTGTATGAGCACATCTACAAAATCCTCAATTAAGCTTATAAAAGTTTAATTTCTCAATCTCAAATTTACGTCAAAATGTGTGTTTATAGTATGAGATGAAACTATGAAAGTTTGAAAGCGTTTCTCGTTTTAGTTTTGGAGATTCGATTTTCTATAGGAAACCGTAGTTTTTTGACTGAGTTCTTGATATTGTAGTTTTAGCACATTTCTACATATTTCAAAAACCGCGAGATAGATTTTTTTAAACTTTTATAGTCGTTTCTTTATAATATGAACAACATTGTCTCGAAGTTTCATCTTTCTCAATCGCGTTTTGGGTGAACTTTATTATTTTATTTGACCATGTTGCAATGTTTCAATCAAGATGAAACTTCGAGATAATGCTGTTCATATTATAAAGAAACGACTATAAAAGTTTGAAATAATCTATCTCGCGGTTTTTGAAATATATAGAAAAGCGCTAAAACTACAATATCAGGGACTCAGTCAAAAAACTATGGTTTCCTATAGAAAATCGAATCTCCAAAAATAAAACGAGAAACGCTTACAAACTTTCATAGTTTTATCTCATACTATAAATACACATTTTGGCGTAAATTTGGGATTGAGAAATTAAACTTTTATAAGCTTAATTGAGGATTTTGTAGATGTGCTCATACACATGCAAAATCACAAGTTCGAAATGTTTTTCTGATTTACTCAAAATCGGCTTGACAAAAGTTTCTAATTTTTAGACATTTTGTTTGCCATATGTCATAGTTTATCGTAATAGTTTTGATTTTTCTAGATGCCATCGCAATCGCTCGGAATTAGACTCAAGTGATTTCAATGTTTCCCGTTTATCTCCGCAATTATAAATCCGATTTACAAAATTGTTACAATCATATAAACTTCAAACTAAGCGCAATATTTTGTGTAAGTTTCATACTTATTCAATAAAGGAAAGTTAGTTAAACGGCCGCTTAAAAATGGTCGGTGCGGCTACATGGAAACTGGAGGGAAACACCTTAAAACGTTTCTATTCATGAGTTCCATGAGAACAAAGGTGCGTCTCAAAATTCAATGTAACGACCACTCTGTCCAATTATAGCTTAGAGCTTCCTACGTACGAAAAGACGAGGTCTTCTTTCCGCGGTGTATTTTGTACTTAGGATCATCATCTACAGTCACTTCGCTCTTAGGTCAAAGTTTGATATGTTTAATATTTGAAAGCCAAACGAACATAAATTTCTCAGAGCAAAACTTCTTTTGAGCTAGATGAAATGTGTTAAATATCGAGAAAATTAAGTCGCGTTCATAGGCTTTGAAAATACACACGCATCTCTCGTGTAACTTTATTCTTCCTTTCACTCAAAAGGAATGAAACGAGTCGCGCACACAGCCGACAGCGATATATCATTGACACCGAAGTTTGTCTGCTTCGTACCACGACTATTTTCCACTTTAATTATTAAACTAAATGTCAGCTTTTCACTAGTTTAACGTCAAGTTTTTTATAGGATCAAAGAACTCGCCAATTATTAACCCTTGGACGTACACGCAAACTTATACCTCCACCGTGGTACATAGGGGGTTATTGCGCGAGACGGTCCAACTGCACCAAAAAATGAAAAGTAGTTTCTCTGTGCCTTTCAATTAATGTTGTGAAGGGGGTTAATAAAACCGTGGCCTAATGACAGTCGAATTTAATTTGGCCGGTGCCGATACTTAAACGCAATTAAACATAAACCATGTCAAGATGGCATATGGCACAGACGAAAACCAAAGTTACCTTTTAAGCCGGATATTGAAGCTTCTTCAACTATGTCTAAATTATACTCGTTAAAAGATTATACTCGGCCCAAAGAGTTTCAAGATAATTTTACGGATTTTAAGTGAAATATATTCCGGCCTTGGCTTGTTGTTTACTTGTTTTAAACTGCAGTTTTTCTTTTGCTCTTAAAAGCAAGAAAAGAAAGAATTTTAGAGCCATTGGATAAACAGTGCCAAGTAAAGAAATGAACCAAAAGAAATATGCGACGAACCTAATTAACATTATCGCAAACTTATTCTATCAAACATCTGTCTAGTAACCAAAAAACGAACCTGTGTCAAATCTGGTACCTAGTTTGGTTAACAATTAAAGGCTTTACCAAAGGAAATATTGGGATAGATAAACAATTTTCAAATGCCACATTCTGACGATGTCATAAAAAAGAGATTGCATTTGAGTATTATTGTATTAGTAAGATGGCCTGATACTGCCTTTTTATTTCATTTTAATAACGAGTAAGATATACACGAACGCTTATAAAATTAATTATATATTTTTTTTTTCTCACTCGCTTTCCACTAGCCCAAGAATTAATTCATTCTTTATTCGTTGCTCATCGCTAGTTGACATTCTTTTAAGTTGCAAAGAAGGTAGCATTTCGCCTTGGGTG
This sequence comes from Cladopsammia gracilis, assembly GCA_022457155.1. NCBI lineage: Eukaryota > Metazoa > Cnidaria > Anthozoa > Scleractinia > Dendrophylliidae > Cladopsammia > Cladopsammia gracilis. The sequence continues at coordinate 510,252 of JAJGOT010000021.1, forward strand.
AATTTGTCGTTTCAATAATCGAATAATTAACATCGGAAGACATCCAAACCCCTGACACTCCCCTATTATTACTTCCCGAAAATTCGAAGTATTTCGCCTAAAGAAGACATATATTGAAATAAACTGATGCAATGCTCGCGTAAGCAATTTTATGTACATTTTCACATTCGTTCTTTTTGTGTATGGTTTCGTGGAGATTTTTAAATATAACACAATTAAAATTGTGTTATATCTGTTCACGTCCTCTTCAAATAAGGATAGAACAAATCTACAAGAAATTTCGTGTTTTGACTATTGTTTTTCAAAGTGTTTTTTTGGTTCTCTCTAAGCATTTCTTAATCATAAATTAAAGATAGAAAACAAACCTAACTAAACTTATATCATCTACAATACATATTGATCAAAATAATTAATAAAACCATAAATTCAGCAAGATAACTATAACATAACAAAAGAAAAAACACGGTTATCAAACTATATCTTAAATATTAAGAAAATAAACATTACTATCTAAACAACAAATATATCTACTAGAACTTACCAATGTCTTGAAATTTTGTCGTTCAAATAGTTCTGAAAATAAACCAGACCGTTTTGTCACCTTGTTTACAGTATAAGAACCCGACTGAAAAGGCAACTTAACAAGTGGGCGGTAAATATCCTCTAGTTTTGGCACGCCTTGCGACAAATTATGCTATTAGCGAAGTTGATTATGCAGGTCATAAAAAATTCAAGTGAAATGCGAGTTATTTATGATGACTCTAGCTGGATAATGGAACTCTAATGGGAACCGCACTAGACAATGCACTAGACAAACTTCAGGACGATTCACTAGAGGAGCTACGAATGTTTGCCCAAATTTGTCCTCAACCGACCATGCGTCTCTAGTATAAAAGGACCATTATTGTCCCTATCCTGTGTTAAAATAATTCAGAAATCACAATCACATTCGTAAACTTTTCCAAAAACCTGTATTGAGTAATTTTCCTCGAGATAAATCTATGATTGAAGCTCATACACTTTACTATATTCCCATTCTTTTTACCGACCAGCCGTCCCAGTTCTTTCACGAAAAATGGGGCGATGAGAACCTTAAAACTTTATCGGGACGGTCTTAAATCGTATCAGCTGGTGTACAGAATGTTTTTGTAAACACTTTAAGTCCTAAGGGCAGTTCTTAATTGTCGACGATAATGTTTTTTTTTAAAGTTTTGGCACTATGTTGGAGGGTGATTATGGTTTTAAATGAGCCGGCTAATGGAAAATACATAATTCAGTGGACCAACGCTGTTAGGCCAATTATGAAACCGCAAATTTTTCGAAGGGTGTACCTGTTTACTAACTTTAATTCTAGTATTTTCGTTGGGTAAAATGATTTTACGCCGTTGATTTTTGCTCTGAAGCGGCCAACGCTTATGTGGGGCGTGATAAGATGCATGAATTCTCCAGGTTATAACTTTGGTTATATTTATGGTTTCCATGAAATTAAAATTGACATATACCATACGGCCAGGTTAGAAAAAAATAGATTGCACTTAAAGTTGCCATAGTTACTGGTCACGTGACTATGTTCAGGCCAAAATTAATTCTGAAAACTCTCAGAGTTTTCTTCTTCAATATTAAGCCTACAATCAAGACATCTTGCATGATTGCAGTACACTAAAATAGGGAAAACTTGTTCGATTTAGAATCTCAAATTTTAATTTTATAACGTCACAATGAATGACGTCATAACATGGACATTTCAAGTCCTAAGGGATGGACCATTTTATTTTTGAGGGGGGGGGGGGGGGGGGGGTTGGGCAATTACCAAAAAAAAATTCCTGCACAGCAAAAGTCAAGAAAAAAAAATCATGCACAGTGGGCCAGGGGAAAAAAAAATTCGAGCAAGCCTTTCTACTGGTAGGATCCTGTTAGAGATTATAAAAAAGTAATCTGTAATTTTTGTCAATTTTATTTCAGCAGACCAAAAATGCTGTTAAAATGTTTGTAAAATAATACACCTCTTTGTGTTTCATACCATAAATATCAAAAATACAACATTTCCATCCATCTCTTGTAGTAAAACATAAATTTGAACCATTTCACTGAATCTGGTATAATATAAAAATCATGTCTTAAAATATCATTTATATTTAAATATAACTTGTATTATAAAATAACTTTTAGCTATCTTCAACATATCTCATATATATTTATTAAATAACAATAACTGTAATGTCTTATAGTGTCTATGTTTCTGCCCCTTCTTCTGCTTCTACGGAAGCTTCTTAACAGACCAAAAATGCTGTTAAACTGTTTGTAAAATAATTCACCTCTTTGTGTTTCATATCATAAATATCAAAAATACATTTCCATCCATTTCTTGTAGTAAAACATAAATCACTATAGAGGTGCTGTAAAGAGGGGAGGCAACTGGTTTCACTATGATGGTCTATGGGAGAGGCAACAGCCAGGAAGTGGATTGAGACTGGGGGGCACAGCTACTCCACATGGCTTTATGCTGTCAAGCTGCATTTATGTCAAGGCTTTGTTACTGTAAGAGGGTGGGAAGTATTAAAATTTGCTAGGTGTTTTCTTAAGACAACATTTGTCTTTTAGATAAGATATTCAATTTTCCTAATTTCCTGGCATCGGATAAAAAGATCCAGGCATTTTTACAACATTTGTAATTCAGCTGAACAGAATTCCTTTATATTTATTTTTGTAACCCAACATGTAACACTGAATAGACTAAATGCAGCTTGACAGTATCGGCCTGAAGAGAAAGCACTGCTTGAGGTACATGTACAGCGCCGTAGCTAGTATGAGGCCAACCGAGGCACTCGCCTCGGTAAAATTATGACGAATTTCGCCGATCCTTTTTATTTTACATAATCGATCATCAGAGCCTGCCAGAAAAGATTTCGTGGCCAAAATATAACAGTTTATATATATATATATATATATATATATATATATATATATATATATATATATATATATACACTGGTTTTCAAAAACATTGCTACTTGAGAAATATATCTATATATATATATACCTTTTGTATTCCTATCAAAAACGTCACCTATTTGATGGGAATACAAAAGGTATATATATATAGATATATATTTCTCAAGTAGCAATGTTTTTGAAAACCAGTGTATATATATATATATATATATATATATATATATATATATATATATATATATATATATATATAAGCACAATTTTCGCCGTATTAATACTGCAGGCATGTCAGTACAAAAACCTGTCGGTACACCGGAAGTTCCTCGCTTTCATGTGCTTAAATTTACTCGAAAAAAGTTACCGAAAGGCCCAGAAAACGCTGCAAATCGCATTTCCGAGAGACTAAATTTCAAAACTTCTCGGGGGGGGCATGCCCCCGAACCCCCCTAGCAACTCCCGCCTTCGGCGGTCGGCTGCCTCAGTAGGCCGTTTAGTCTGGCTACGGCACTGATGTACCATCTTGTATAGACATACCCTATGGAATGCTCATTTTTGGTGATACTAAATATGAAGACTAAAAAAAAAATGGAAAAAAAAATTCGTGCACAACCTTTAGGTACTAAAAAAAATTCTTGCACAGCCCAAAGGCGAAAAAAAAAATTCTTACCAAGCAAAAATTGCCCAACCCCCCCCTCAAAAATAAAATGGTCCATCCCTAAGGGCAGTTCTTTTGCCAGCGATAATAATTTTAAGTTTAGGCACTATGTGGGAAGGTAATTATGGTTTTAAATGAGCCGGCTAATGGAAAATACATTATTCATTGGACCAATGCTGTTACGCCAATTATAAAAACCGCAAATTTTTCGAAGGGTGTACCTGTTTACTAACTTTAATTCTAGTATTTTCTTTGGGTAAAATGATTTTAGAAAACAAAATAACCATAATAAAATTCTTCCTGGGTCTAATTTTTTTATATTTTGATAATGTTTTTTTTTTTTATTTTTATGGCTAACACAAAACGATTTCCCTTCCACTCTTAATAACTTTTCCTCTTACTAAAACAGGAAATGTTACGATAGTTTCTCTTCGAAATACTTTTTCATTCCGTAGTATTTTCTTAGGATCCCAAGGTCGTTTGTCTGGCATTGTAGCTACATTATAATTAATTTCTGGACGATTCATGAAGTATTTTTGGTTTGCCCTTTAGAATTATCCAGTTGTATAACAGAAGTTTTCGCTAAAGAAATTGTTTATTATACGACAGTTTCTACATCCCAAATCCTTAGTTTTTGAAAGTGTTTTTTCTTAGCGTGCGGTCAGAAGAGTGTAATAACGTGTTATATTTGCACTCCTTTTGGTACGTATTCCCGCTCCAAAATGCAGTCTTATGATAAATTCGGTCATTAGGAGCAGGTTCTTTGCTTGTGGCCGTACTGTGACTGCTGCAACATGGAGTCGCTATTTAATGGGACACTGTCGCGCTGGAAAAACGAAAATGTGTTCACTTAATTTCCACGTTATATCATCAAATACAACCAAACATATAACTAAATTGAATGAAAACGTTCTATAGTGAAAAGCGCAGGAAAATGTCATATAAATCAAACGTGTGATGCTGTGGTTGTATATTAAAGCAGATATCCTGCTAGTGACCGTTTTGAAACGCTTCTATTCATGAGTTCCATGAGAACAAAGGTGCGTCTCAAAATTCAGTGTCACTTCGCTCTTAGGTCAAAGTTTGATATGTTTAATATTTGAAAGCCAAACGAACATAAATTTCTCAGAGCAAAACTTTTTTTGAGCTAGATGAAATGTGTTAAATATCGAGAAAATTAAGTCGCGTTCATAGGCTTTGAAAATACACACGCATCTTCTCGTGTAACTTTATTCTTCCTTTCACTCAAAAGCAATGAAATGAGTCGCGCACACAGCCGACAGCGATATATCATTGACACCGAAGTTTGTCTGCTTCGTACCACGACTATTTTTTACTTTAATTATTAAACTTAATGTCAAGTTTTTACTGCTTTAACGTCAAGTTTTTTTTATAGGATCAAAGAAGTCGCCAATTATTAACCCTTGGACGTACACGCAAACTTATACCTCCACCGTGGTAAATAGGTGGTTATTGCGCGAGACGGTCCAACTGCACCAAAAAATGAAAAGTAGTTTTCCCTGCGCCTTTCAATTAATGTTGTGAAGGGGGTTAATAAAACCGTGGCCTAATGACAGTCGAATTTAATTTGGCCGGTGCCGATATTTAAACGCAATTAAACATAAACCATGTCAAGATGGCATATGGCACAGACGAAAACCAAAGTTACCTTTTAAAGCGGATATTGAAGCTCCTTCAAACTATGTCTAGATTATACTCGTTGAAAGAGTATAACTTGTGTAAATTCAACTTGTGAAAACTGCAATGGCTAGTATGACAACTGTTGTTTCGTCGCTGCCAAGCGACTCTTCAAGCTTCTTCAGAGACCTTCCTGATATCTGGCAAACTCGTCGCTTGGCAGCGACGAAACAACAGTTGTCAGACTAGCCATTACAGTTTTCACAAGTTGAATTTACACAAGTTATTCACAAGTGTTCACAATTATTAAAAGAGTATACTCGGCCCAAAGAGTTTCAAGATAATTTTACGGATTTTAAGGGAAATATATTAACCGGCCTTGTCTTGTTGTTTACTTGTTTTAAACTGCAGTTTTTCTTTTGCTCTTAAAAGCAAAAAAATAAAGAATTTTAGAGCTATTGGAAAAACAGTGCCAAGTAAAGAAATGAACCAAAAGAAATATGTGACAAACCTAATTAATATCATCGCAAAGTTATTCTGTCAAACATATGTCTAGTAACCAAAAAAGGAACCTGTGTCAAATCTAGTACATAGTTTGGTTAACAATTAAAGCTTTACCAAAGGAAGTATTGGGATATAAAAGCAATTTTCAAATGCAGCATTCTGACGATGTCATAAAAAAAGAGATTGCTTTTGAGTATTATTGTATTAGTAAGATGGCCTGATACCGCCTTTTTATTTCATTTTACTGAATAACGAGTAAGATATACACGAAAGCTTATAAGTTTAATTATATATTTTTTTTCTCACTCGCTTTCCACTAGCCCAAGAATTAATTCATTCTTTGTTCGTTGCTCATCGCTAGTTGACATTGTTTTAAGTTGCAAAGAAGGTATAATTGAATAATTAACATCGGAAGACATCCAAACTCCTGACACTCCCCTATTATTACTTCCCGAAAATTCAGAGAATTTCGCTTAAAGAAGACATATATTGAAATAAACCGATGCAGTGCTCACGTAAGCAATTTAATGTACATTTTCACATTCGTTCTTTTTGTGTATGGTTTCGTGGAGATTTTTAAATATAACACAATTAAAATTGTGTTATATCTGTTCACGTCATCTTCAAATTCTTCAAATAAGGATAGAACAAATCTACAAGAAATTTAATGTTTTGACTATTGTTTTTCAAAGTGTTTTTTGGTTCTCTTTAAGCATTTCTTAATCATAAATTAAAGATAGAAAACAAACCTAACTAAACTTATATCATCTACAATACATATTGATGAAAATAATTAATAAAACCATAAATTCAGCAAGATAACTATAACATAACAAAAGAAAAACACGGTTATCAAACTATATCTTAAATATTAAGAAAATAAACATTACTATCTAAACAACAAATATATCTACTAGAACTTACCAATGTCTTGAAATTTGTTGTTCAAATACTTCTGAAAATAAACCAGACCGTTTTGTCACCTTGTTTACAGTATAAGAACCCGACTGAAAAGGCAACTTAACAAGTGGGCGGTAAATATCCTCTAGTTTTGGCACGCCTTGCGAAAAATTATGCTATTAGCGAAGTTGATTATGCAGGTCATAAAAAATTCAAGTGAAATGCGAGTTATTTATGATGACTCTAGCTGGATAATGGAACTCTAATGGGAACCGCACTAGACAATGCACTAGACAAACTTCAGGACGATTCACTAGAGGAGCTGCGAATGTTTGCCCAAATTTGTCCTCAACCGACCATGCGTCTCTAGTGTAAAAGGACCATTATTGTCCCTATCCTGTGTTAAAATAATTCAGAAATCACAATCACATTCGTAAACTTCTCCAAAAACCTGTATTGAGTAATTTTTTCTCGAGATAAATCTATGATTGAAGCTCATACACTTTACTATATTCCCATTCTTTTCACCGACCAGCCGTCCCAGTTCTTTCACGAAAAATGGGGCGATGAGAACCTTAAAACTTTATCGGGACGGTCTTAAATCGTATCAGCTGGTGTACAGAATGTTTTTGTAAACACTTTAAGTCCTAAGGGCAGTTCTTAATTGTCGACGATAATGTTTTTTTTTTTTTTTTTTAAGTTTTGGCACTGTGTTGGAGGGTAATTATGGTTTTAAATGAGCCGGCTAATGGAAAATACATAATTCAGTGTGGACCAACGCTGTTAGGCCAATTATGAAACCGCAAATTTTTCGAAGGGTGTACCTGTTTACTAACTTTAATTCTAGTATTTTCGTTGGGTAAAATGATTTTACGCCGTTGATTTTTTGCTCTGAAGCGGCGAACGCTTATGTGGGGCGTGATAAGATGCATGAATTCTCCAGGTTATAACTTTGGTGATATTTATGGTATCCATGAAATTAAAATTGACATATACCATACGGCCGGTTAGAAAAAATAGTTTGCACTTAAAGTTGCCATAGTTACTTGTCACGTGACTATGTACAGGCCAAAATTAATTCTGAAAACTCTCAGAGTTTTCTTCTTCAATATTAAGCCCACAATCAAGACATCTCGCATGAATGCAGTACACTAAAATCGGGAAAACTTGTCCGATTTAGAATCTCAAAATTTAATTTTATTACGTCACAATCAATGATGTCATAAAATGGACATTTTAAGTCCTAACGGCAGTTCTTTTACTGGCGATAATAATTTTAAGTTTTTGGCACTATGTGGGAGGGTAATTATGGTTTTAAATGTGCCGGCTGATGGCAAATACATAATTCAGTGGACCAACGTTGTTAGGCCATTTATGAAACCACAAATTTTTCGAAGGGTGTACCTGTTAACTAACATTAGTTCTAGTATTTTCGTTGGGTAAAATTATTTTACGCTGGTGATTTTTTGCTCCGAAGCGGCCAATGCTTATGTGGGGTGTGATAGGGTGCATGGATTCTCGACGTTATAACTTTGGTTATATTTATGGTATCCATGAAATTAAAATTGACATATACCATACGTCCCGGTTAGAAAAAAAATAGTTTGCACTTAAAGTTGCCATAGTTACTGGTCACGTGACTATGTACAGGCCAAAATTGATTCTGTAAACTCTCAGAGTTTTCTCCTTCTTCAATATTAAGCCTACAATCAAGACATGTTTCATGATTGCAGCACACTTAAATAGGGAAAACTTGTCCGATTTAGAATCTCAAATGACAATCACTATCAATGACGTCATAAAATTGACATTTCAAGTCCTAAGGGCAATTCTTTTGTCGGCGATAATAATTTTAAGTTTTGGCACTATGTGGAAGGTAATTATGGTTTTAAATTATCCGGCTAATGGAAAATACGGAATTCAGTGGACCAACGCTGTTAGGCGAATTATAAAACCGCAAATTTTTCGTAAGGGTGTACCTGTTTACTAACTTTAATTCTAGTATTTTCCTTGGGTAAAATGATTTTAGAAAGAAAATAATCATAACAAAATTCTTTCTGGCTCTAATTTTAAATTTTGGTAATGTTTTTTTTTTCTTTTTATGGCTAACATAACGCGATTTCCCTTCCACTCTTAATAACATTTCCCCTTACTAAAACAGGAAATTTTACGATTCTCTTCGAAATACTTTTTCATTACGTAGTATTTTCTTAGGATCCCAAGGTCTTTTGTCCGGCATTGTAGCTACATTATCATTTATTTCTGGACGATGCATGAAGTATTTTTGGTTGCCTTTAGAATTATCAGTTGTATTACAGAACTTTTCGCTAAAGAAATTGTTTATTATACGACAGTTACTATATCCCAAATCCTTAGTTTTTGAAAATGTTTTTCTTAGCTTGCTTTCAGAAGAGTGTAATAACGCGTCATATTTGCACTCTTTTTGGTGCGTTTTCGCGCTCCAAAAAGCAAAGTCGAATAATAAATTCGGTCATTTGGAGAAGGTTCTTTGCTGGTGGCTGTACTGTGACTGCTGCAACATGGAGTCGCTATTTAAAATGACACTGTTTCACCGAAATAATAAATGTGTTAACTTAACCCTCGGATGTACAAAGGGGGGGGGGGGGGGGGGGGGGGGGAGGGGGCACCTCTCCCTTAGGAGCAGGTTCTTTGCCGGTGGGTGTACTGTGACTGCTGTGACATGGAGTGGCTATTTAAAGGGAAACTGTCCCGCTGAAATAACAAATTTGTGTTAACTTAACCCACGGATGTACAAGGCGGGAAGGGGGGGGGGGGGGGGGGGGGCATTCGATAAAATATATTTCCATTCGATAAAATATATTTTCATTCGATAAAATATATTTTCATTCGATAAAATATATTTCCATTCGATAAAATACATTTTCATTCGATAAATAATATATTTTCATTCGATAATATATTTTCATTCGATAGAATATATATTTTCATTTGATAAAATATATTTTCATTCGATAATATATTTTCATTCGATAAAATATTTTCATTCGATAAAAAAATTCGTTCGATAAAAAAATATATTGTCATTCGATAAAATCACGTGGTATCATAAGGCCTGGTCACTTGGCTTAAACATGGCGATGGACGAAGATGATTCCCTCAGCGAATCCCTGTGGAAAGACTTTTTTTTCAGGGCTTGTCCCCCTACTCAACATCTGCGAGTGCAATAGTTCGAATGTTAACTTGGACTTTCCCTCAACAGCAGTGTTATTCAATCAGTTGGACATGACGTTATCAGTTCTTAGAAGTGTTTCAGACGCTGTTGTAAATATGGCGAATTTTGACCAGTTCCAAGAACTTTGTTCATGCTTTTCTGAAATTCACTTGTATTGGTGGAATAGGATGGCTGAAATTGGAAGGAGAACCACAAGCATGGCCGATATGGGTCCGCGTTCTGTCGCCGCCATGGACCATTCAACGGAGAGTGGTGGAGTACGGATTAAACTGTGGAAAGGGTCTGATATAAATGACGATCAACTAGACACTAATCACACTATCATAAGAGGATACATATCACGCTTCCACAGTTTAATCCGTACTCCACCACTCTCCGTTAAATGGTCCATCGGGAAACGTGCAGCTTGCGAGCTATTTGTATCCAAGTGCAACCTAGGCTTCTCAAGTTTTCCAAAAGTTCCTGTGCAATTACAAATCGTGGTCTTCCTGCTCCACTGACGGCGACAGAACGCGGACCCATATCGGCCATGCTTGTGGTTCTCCTTCTAATTTCAGCCATCCTATTCCACCAATACAAGTGAATTTCAGAAAAACATGAACAAAGTTCTTGGAACTGGTCAAAATTCGCCAGCGTCTGGTGCGTCTGAAACACTTCTAAGAACTGATAACGTCATGTCCAACTGATTGAATAACACTGCTGCTGAGGGAAAGTCCAAGTTAACATTCGAACTATTGCACTCGCAGATGTTGAGTAGGGGGACAAGCCCTGAAAAAAAAGTCTTCCCACAGGATCATCTTCGTCCGTCGCCATGTTTAAGCCAAGTGACCAGGCCTTATGAATACCACGTGATTTTATCGAATGAAAATATTTTTTTATCGAACGAATTTTTTTATCGGATGAAAATATATTTTATCGAATGAAAATATATTATCGAATGAAAATATATTTTATCGAATGAAAATATATTATTTATCGAATGAAAATGTATTTTATCGAATGGAAATATATTTTATCGAATGAAAATATATTTTATCGAATGAAAATATATTTTTTTCGAATTTTGCTACATTTCGGCAACCATAGGGAGGGGGGGGGGGGGGGGGCACCATCCTCCCCCTTAGGAGCAGGTTCTTTGCCAGTGGGTGTACTGTGACTGCTGTGACATGGAGTGGCTATTTAAAGGGAAACTGTCCCGCTGAAATAACAAATTTGTGTTAACTTAACCCACGGATGTACAAGGCGGGAAGGGGGGGGGGGGGGCACCACCCTCCCCCTTAGGAGCAGGTTCTTTGCCGGTCGGTGTACTGTGACTGCTGTAACATGGAGTGGCTATTTAAAAGATAGATAGATAGATAATCTTTATTTAAACACGGTAAAAATTCGTCAGCTAAAAATCATTATAATACTTAACACAAAGCAATAAACTAATATTAAAAAATATCTATATATGAAGAATTTAATTAAATAATAAAAAGCTGCTTTCCACGAACGCCGTACCTTATAGTTCCTCTTTGAGAAGTCGTTTAAATTGCCCAAGGGACACAGCTTTCCTTACATTATGAGAAAGGCTGTTCCAGAGCATGGCGCCACTATAACTGATACTATTTTTATAATTAAGTTTATCCTCAGAGTCCCTTAGGTTGTAACTAATTTCTCGCTTCTCAAATTTAGAACTTAGATAGTTTGGAGCCAACCCGTGTAGAGACCTATAAACCATCGTAGCTCTTTGAATTTGTTGCTGGCAGGCAAGATTTTTCCATCCTAGGAGTTCTAATAGATTACCAGCATCTACGTCATAGTTTGAATAGGTCAAAACACGAGCTGCTCTGTTTTGTAGCTTTTGTAGTTTATTCTGCAGAGTTATCCCACAGTTTCCCCAAACAATGTTGCAGTAGTCGAAGTGTGGCTGTATCAATGCTTGATAAATTAAGTATAAGGTCACTTGAGGAACGAGGTGCCTAATTCGTTTCATGGCCCCAATACCAGAAGCGACTTTCTTTGTGACTTCCTCGATGTGGTCACTCCAGCCAAGTTTGTCATCAATGGTCACCCCAAGTGATTTTGTGGTAGTGACCCGGTTTACTTGAAGATCTTTATTAATTGCAAGTGCTGGGGAATCCGTGAGAGTGCTTAGCCTCTGTCTAGATCCGATAAGCATAAATTCAGTTTTAGTCATATTTAGAGTGAGTTTGTTTGCTTTCAGCCAATTGTAAACGTTTTCTAAATCTTGGTTTAGATATAATTGAATGTCGTCTGCATTATTACTTGCGTAAGTAAGGTGGGTATCGTCAGCATACATCCTCGGCTCGCAGTTTAAGAGACAATTTGGAAGATCGTTAATATATATATAACAGAAATAGTAGTGGTCCTAGGATCGTCCCCTGGGGAACACCACAACTTAAAAGACAACTTTTTGAGAGCGATCCGTTAATAGAGCAAATTTGGGTACGATTCTCTAAATATGACTTAAACCATCGATGTGCATTACCATATATGCCATAATTGCTTAATTTTGATAAAAGTAGCCCGCCTTTTTTAGATCTAAGAAAACAACGGCATTGACTTTACCATGATCGATATTATACGCCCAAGCGTCAGTGGCTTCAAGGAGAGCCCTGACAGTTGAGTGAATAGTACGAAAACCTGATTGATATTTACGGATGATTTCGTTTTCATCTAGATAGGCATATAATTGATCATAGACGATTCTTTCAAAGACTTTGGCAACAACTGAGATAACCGAAATTGGACGATAATTGTTTAGATCGTCCCGATCGCCCTGTTTAAAAAGTGGGGTAACCTTTGCGCATTTCCAATCATCTGGAAATATACCTTGACTTATTGATTGGTTAAAAATATCACGGATAGGTATACAAATGAGATCAGCACATTCACGAATGAGCCTAGCAGATATCTTGTCAAGGCCAGCTGCCTTTGACTTATTTAGTTGATTTAAAAGTGAAAGAACTTTTTCGATACTAGTTGGACGTAGCTGGAACCGTTTATCAGTGCCTGTAAGATATCTCTGAAAGCCATCACTATCTAAGGAATCAATATTGCTGGCAAGGGTTGGACCGATAGTAGCAAAATGATTATTAAAATGGTCAGACAGCACAGTTGGATTTGTTATTGATACTCCATTTACTTTCAGGGATGTTACCGATTTTTTCCCAGATTTCCGCGACGTAAGTTCGTTAATAGTCTGCCAGGTCTTTTTAGAATTGCCTACATACTCGTTAAAACTATTTTGATAATAGGCTTGCTTAGCTAGTCTAATTTCGTTATTTACTAAATAACGCTGCTTTTTAAAAAGCGCCCAATCATTTGAATCATTGGAATTACATGCTTTTATTTTCAGAACATGTCGATCAAGCATTCGCTTCTTAAGTTCATGAGTAATCCATGGAGAGCTACGAGTGCGAACACGTATAGTTCTCAAGGGAGCATGTTTGTCAACAATAGATAAAAACAAACATTTCCAATTTAGCCACATTTCATTTGGATCAGTTGAATTGTATACTTGGTCCCAACATTGAGACATAATGTCGTCCCGAAAATTTGTTCGATCGCATTTTCGAAAATGTCTATAGGTAATAGCATTATGCCCGTTAGATATTCCATTTGTGGATAATTTTCGATAGGCAAAGACTATGCTATGATCGCTAATACTAATATGACGGACTCCTGAGCATACAACGTTATCGGGACAATTAGTATAGATTACATCAATTAAAGTTTTAGACGTAGGAGTTATTCTAGTTGGCTCAGTTATTGAAATAACTGTTACAAAGGACAGTGTCCCGCTGAAATAACAAATTTGTGTTAACTTAACCCTCGGATGTACAAGGGGGGGGGGGGGGGGGGGGGCACCTCTCCTTTAGGAGCAGGTTCTTTGCCGGTGGGTGTACTGTGACTTCTGTAACATGGAGTGGCTATTTAAAGGGAAACTGTCCCGCTGAAATAACAAATTTGTGTTAACTTAACCCACGGATGTACTCATAGAACATATACCCGTCATTTTTCATGGCTAACGGAATGTTTCGCGGGCGCGTGTGTGCCCGCCGCCCGGGTAGGGCAGGGCTAGATCACAGGCGCGTATGACGTCGCAAAACATGTGCGTACGACGTCACGCGCGGTTACATGGCCGAATGTCACTGGGAAGACACTGTTTTGTGGTGTTTACTATTAAGTGTTTACTATTTAGTGGAAAAATAAGAGCTTAAAATCTTGCTTCGAGGAAATTCATACGTTTTTATCAATGCGGGTGATGTTTGTTTTTATTACGGATTTCAGAACCAAATCGGAGATTTAAAGAATTTTCAAGCAAGCGAGGGACTTAAAGGTAAAATAGGTTACATTTTTCGACTGGAATTTATGTTGACATCAATCTCTGATTGACTTTTTCTTTGTGTTATTGTCAGTTTTGGAGAATTGTTTTTAAAACATGCTTAAATTCAGTTGTATCGATTTCTTGAATTTCATCGAAGGCAGCTCGAACTGGATGCGTGCGCTATAAATGGCACAATGGTATGCGTTTTGCTTTTATTTAAACATAAACTAATGGAGATTTGAATAAAATTTTTCTAAAGAAGATTGTGTTGTCCATTTTTATGTGTTTGTTCATTCTACAATGATTGAAAAGCGATTTTATGTAAACAAAACGATACTTGAATATTATAGTTCTGGCTTCACGCCTTATGCAAATATGTTTGTGTATTTTGACAACTTTGATTTCCAAATCAGTTTCTCGGGCAATTTTTGACAAGCACCAACTGTATTTTATTCGGAAAGTAGTCGTACTAGTTATTCTAGACGAAAAAAAAGTGGTTTTTGTGAACTTTTGTGCGGTCTAAATGTACTGTGCAGACGGTCGGGTAATACTGTTTTTGAGAATTGCTAAAATTGAAGAATAGCCCGGTCGTCAATCTTAATGCTGGTGCTTGCGACCTTTCACCTTGGGTAAGTTTCACCTTAGTTAAGCTTGTTAACAGAGCGACGCTGTTAGGCTCAGCCTATATATATATATATATATATATATATATATATATATATATATATATATATATATATATATATATTAATGTTGAATGTGTCACATTCAACATTAATTGTAAACTGCATTAGCAGTCTGGCAACGTCCCACGAACAGTGTTGTAAAGCGCATTTGAGTATCACATAGAAAGTACACTACATAAATGTCCGTTATTTATATATTTTGTTTTCATGTATCTGAATGTTTGTGACAAATTGCATGACACACTTAAAACCTTTACAAATTGAAAGCAAAACATTCTTAAAACGTGAACACAGTACCTGCTGATAGTTTCAGTACAAAGAGAATAAAAGATAATCCCGAGTATGTTCATTGTGTCAAACAATATACTATCATCAGACTTAAAAATATGCATACAAGATTGATCTTAAAGGGGCTCGCTCACAAAAACTCACGCATGCGCATGGCACTTATATCGGTGCGATAACAATAAGGCCGGGTTCAAACGTCGAACTTTACATGTGCCGAACCTAATACCCATTTAGGTCGACCCAAACTATTAAGTTCGACTGTTGATTCAGAAATCGACGGTCGAACTTTACATGTGCCGAACCTAATTCGTGGCGAAAAGAAATATCATCCTCACTGCTTAAAATAGTGGAATTAGCAGGCCTAAGGGGCTGCAACTTTCGGGCAGCCACTACTTTCGGGTAGCGGTCACTTTCGGGTAGCCGTTACTTTCGGGTAGCGGTCACTTTCAGGTAGCCGCTACTTTCGGGCACCAAAAATATGCAAGTAATTGAAAAAAAGAACAATGATAGACACAACCACAGAATAGGCATAATGTCATTTCAATTCTCTCCTGCTCATTAATTAATCGGCATTCCTCGGCATTATTGTACAGTGAAACACTAAGCTATTTCATCTGCAGGAGACATTAGACTAACGTTACTTTCGGGGGCCGCTACTTTCAAACACTACGGTATTATAAGGATCAATAGTTGAACTGACAAATGAGGTATATGATAAGTGAATCATATTTGTGAACTGCGGATTGAGAATGTATAGTAAAGAAATGATCCTCGCAGTTGTGTTTGCAATTTAAGCAATTGCAAAGAAGCCTGAAAAAAATTCAGGGCTTCAACGGGAAGCCCTGAATTTTTTTCAGGCCTCTTTGCAATTGCTTAAATTGCAAACACAACTGCGAGGATCATTTCTTCACTTTAAATAGTTCAACTGTTACTAATTTTTATGAAAACTACACATACTTTTAAATTAGTTATAAAGTTTCAGACGAGTATGACTTTGCTTTGTTTTCCTCCCGTATGGTCTTCCATCTCTTTTCATTATTGTTTTTGTTCCATCTCTTTTCATTATTGTTTTTGTTTTCATTATTGTTTTTTTGTTTTCTTTTTCAGGAACTGAGTATGCTCTGATCGCACTAGTTGCTGTTTTTGGAGTTCTACTTATTGTTCTTGTGGTTGTCACGTGCCATCAAAGGCGAAAGCTGAAAAATGTCCTCTCCGAACCTGGTCCAACTACCAGGCTAATATAGTTTTGATATTTGTAGCATTGTAGTTTTAATATGGTAGTGGCGGTCATCATTACATTGGTGGTTTCAATGGTTAATTCAAACACAAACTGGGAAATTATTTCTCTAACTCGGCTGATTCCATTAATAGGCTGACATAGTTTCAATACTTGTGGCAATGTAGTCCTAATATTGTAGTCGCGGTAATGTTATCATTATTTTTTTTTCTAATGGGTAATTCGGATGCTGGTTCAACTAGTGATGATAATTATACAAAGATAACCAACACGTAATTCCAATATTCTCAAGAAAGTAGTTTTAACTTAATTAACTTGTTAAGAAGAAACAAATCAATCTTAAGTAGTTTCTAGTCACACGATATGTGAGTTTGCAGCTGGCATTCAAAAATAATTTATAAAAGTATATAAAAAGTAAAAACTATACTATAAAAATGGCTAGTCAATATTTATTTTGTTTTAATCCCTGAAACAAGATGTAAGAACAAGTCATGATCAGCTCCCGTTAGACACAAATAATAATAATAATAAAAAAACATGAGTTCGGGGTTAATAAAGTGTGTTATAGCGGAGCACTTGCCAGGCCGAAGGCAGCTCCATACTCATAGAACCAT
Organism: Cladopsammia gracilis; assembly: GCA_022457155.1. Lineage (NCBI taxonomy): Eukaryota > Metazoa > Cnidaria > Anthozoa > Scleractinia > Dendrophylliidae > Cladopsammia > Cladopsammia gracilis. The sequence goes on from JAJGOT010000021.1 coordinate 527,273, forward strand.
GCCCGTCATTTTTCATGGTCATGGCTAGCGGAATGTTTCGCGGGCGCGCGTGTGCCCGACCTCCGCCGCCGCCGTCGCGCAGGACTAGCTTGCCTTCGCGCAGGACTAGCTCGCGGGCGCGTATGACGTCGCAAAACATGCGCGTACGACGTTATGTTGAAACCAAAGCGAGGCTTTGTTTTTCGCGCGGTTATACGGCCGAATGTCACGTCAGCTAGAAAAACACTTTGATGTTTTGCTGTGAATTTACTAAGCGGAGAAAACCGTTGAAATTAAAGGCGTTATTTCCCTTAATATTTCGCGGTTTGCTACTCAAGACAAGGATACTAATTAAGGGATACTCAGAAGCCGCTTTAGTGGAAAAAGACGAGCTTTCAGGGATGAAATCTTGCTTCGAGAAACTTCATGTATTACGTTTTTATCAATGCGGGAGATATTTGTTTTCTACGGATTTCAGAACCAAGCAAGCGAGGGACTTAAAGGTAAAACAGATTAAGTTTTCGATGAGAATTTATGTTGATATCAATCTGTGAGTGACTTTTTATTGGTGTTATTGTTAGTTTTGGAGAATTGATTTTAAAACGTGCTTAAATTCAGTTGTATCGATCTCTTGAATTTCATCGAAGAAAGCTTGAACTCGATGAGCTATAATTAAGCTTAAATGGTACGCGTTTTGCTTTTAAACGTAAACTAATGGAGATTTGAATAAATTTTTTCGAAATAAGATTGTGTTGTCCATTTTTATGTGTTTGTTCATTCATTAGATAGATTGAAAAGCGATTTTATGTAAACAAAACAAGACTTTGATTTTATAGTACAGTTCTATCTTCACTCGTATCGCCTTATGCAAATATGTTTGTGTATTTTTGCAATTTTTGATTTTCAAATCAGTTTCTCGGGCAATTTTTGACAAACAAAAACTGTATTTTATTCGGAAACTAGTGGTACTAGTTATTCTAGACAGGGAAAAGTTGTTTTTGTGAACTTTTGTACGGTCTATAAAAATGTACTGTGCAGACAGTCGCGTAATACTGTTTTTGAGAATTGCTAAAATTGAAAATAGCCCGTTCGTCAATCTTAATTCTTGTGCTTCCAACCTTTCACCTTAGTTAAGTTTCACCTTGGTTAAGTTTCACCTTAATTAAGCTTGTTCAAAGTGCGACGCTGTTAGGCTTGGGCTATCTATATATATTAGCTGAATATTTCCCAAACAGTCAACCTTGGTATTAGGTAAGATGTTAGTTTACTGGGGATAGTTGAGTTCCTTTAACATCATTATTGCTTCGTGTAATGGGATTTCATCTCGGCAAATGCCCCCCCCCCCCCCCAATATAAGGGTCATACCGTTTATGGTACCTCTGGGGTATTTTGATACACTTATGGGTGTTTTGGTGTCCCTGGGGGTGTTTTGGTTCCCCCGGGGTGTGTTGATATCCTTGGGGTATTTTGGTATCCCTGGGGTGTTTTGGCTCCCCTGGGGATGTTCAATTCAAACATATCCTCAGCTGTAGCTATCAAGGTAACGATAAGGGTGAAGACAATATAAATATTAATGTTTCTGCTTTTTAAGTTCCCAGTTAAGGGTGGACTCAACCTAAATTTGAATGAAATTTGAAGAGGTTTTAAGACAGGATAGAAGAATGAAAATTATTTTTGGAACACCAACAATCCTTCTAGAAAATCTATCTCCTCCCAAATATACCCCAAAATCACCCAAAAGTTCACAAAACACCCCACAACATAAATTCACGGGATGAGCATAGAGTTTTTGGATTGCTTGTAACGTGAACGATATATTTCCATTTTAAAAAGCCTTGTCAAGTGGCTGAAAAATGGCGTTTTGGTTAAGTACCTCCTTAAGTTTAAGTAAATCTGAGAGGAAAAATATGTAGTGGACCATAATACGAAGTTCTGGTACCTTTTTTAAAAAAAAAAAATTGACGAGCGCACCCGTCGCTTTTGTACACCCCCTCCCCCTTCCCCTCCCCCGAAACCCGGATTTCGCCAATATGGGTGGTAAGAGAAGGCGTACACGAGGAATGAATAGAGAGATTGAGCTGTGTTCTATCATAATTCCACGAATTAAAGCTTGATTCCTACTATCGACGTAAGCGGAATCGTAATCGAAATTGCAAGAAACTTTCGATCTAGTAGCAATCGAAACGACGGAAGCAGATAGTAAGCGACGGAAGCAGATAGTAAGCGACGGAAGCAGAAGCGGAATCGGAAGAAAAAGGAAACCTTCTGATCCTTCCGATTCCGATTGCGACTCCGAACTGCTGAAGAGGATTCATTTGAATGGTCACACCGTAGGATTTCGTCCATCGACTGAAAAGTTAGAACTAATTGTGCCATGCAATAGTACTGCTGAAGAGGTTTCATTTGAATGGTCACACCGTAGGATTTCATCAACAGACTCAAAAGTTAGAACAAATGGTACCATGCAAAAGTACTGCTGAAGAGGTTTCATTTGAATGGTCACACCATACACCTTATTCCACCTTATTCTTTTATATGCATTTTAATTAGCCCTTTTGGCCTCGTCAGCATGTGCAAAATACAAAGGAATTTTCAAGCGAAAATGAGGCTGAGGGCTAATTAGTAATAGTAATTGGATTGAGTGGAGTACAATTCAGGGAGTAATCGGGCGAGTAATTTCAAATCGGCCGAGCGCGAAGCGCGAGGTCGATTTGAAATTACGAGCAAAAAAAAAAAACAGGAAAACAGCAAAAACGATCCATTCAAATGCAACTGATTGAAGCGCGCGCAACGTAGGTGTCCAATTTCAGCTATCCAATTACAACCTTTTGTAATTGGACGGCTGTAATTGGACACCCACGTGACCGCGCGCCAATTACGCGAGAAATAGGCGCGCGGATGACCAATCACAATCGAGAATTTTGCTATTGGTACGATTAAAATGCATATAAAAGAATAATGAATTGGCCGCCATTTTGGAATAAGGTGTATAGGATTTCATCAACAGACTCAAAAGTTAGTTACTGCTGATTATGTCATTTCCATGTAACATATCTGGTTACGAGATTATGTAACAAGTACTAAGTATGTTTTGTTCTTATTGAAATGAGGATTGCATAAATGTAGGGTGTTTTTGTTATTCTCTTGGTTGTCTTTCTTTTTTTTTTTCTTTCTTTTTTTTTGCTTGAAAAAATTTAATGTTAACCTATTTATTATTGTTTTTATTCTACTTGCAATTCATTGTGTGCGGCAAAAAAAAAATAATAATAAAAATAAAAAAAAAATAAATTAAGTCCCCATGGGCTCTGCCATCCCTGAACCATGATCGAAGCATTGCCACAAATGACAAATCCTTTGACGAAATCCACCGAGATATATTTTTGACAATTTTCTTACTTTCAACTTTGTTCAAATTCGAGTAAAAATGTCAGACTATTCTTCCACACTGTACCCATCAATTCCGGTAACGGCGTAATCTCTCTGGGGGAGGGGTGGCTTGTGTCGAACGTCCGAATTCTGGAAGTTGCGCTGATTGAACTAGACAAAAGGCTCTTAGGGACTCTTCATATGACCCCGATTGATCGGGCTGGCCCGGTTAACGAGATCTCGCCTCACTTCTATTTTCTTTCAGGTAAAATTTGCAATGTGTTCATATGAGAATGCGGACTGGCCCGGTTACACACGGAACATTTCATTCCGCTTACCAGGCCAGCCCAGGTACTAGATTCGTATAAAAAGGCCCTGAGATCACTATGTGGGTATGTGTGATTTAAAACGTCTAGGTAGGAAATAAAACATCTGAGCCAGGTGAAGCCACGTGAAGGTCTAACCATTTGCAGATGTCATAACAAATGCAATACCTACGTCCTCAGTTATTTAAGTCTGCGCAACGGTGGATTCCTCTTCCTTGAGCCACAAAATGGCGAAAAGCAGCAACAAAAGTGTTTCTTCTTTTCACACGCCACTTTCCTTTACGTGCGCGCCTCTGTGGCTTTAGGAAAAGCAAACGACTTCTACGTAGGCTCTCAGTTATTTTAAGGCCATTAATGTTGGTCCCATGGGCCGGGATTCGAACCCGCGGCCTCTCGCTCTATCAACTGAGCTAAGCAGGGGGCGGTGCGTGAAAAGATAGTAACCACTTATAAATTACACGCTGAATATCCTCTTCGAACAATTAATAACAACAACATTGATTTTTATTTATCAGCATCAGCATGTTTATTAATAGCACACTACTAAAAAGCGAAGTTAAGTTACAATTCAAATCAATACTGTATACATAATAGTTTGTAATACAAAATGATATACATCTGTACGTTAGACTGGAAGGTGGTCAGTACGTCTGCTTTTTACTCATAGCAACCGACTCAGCTTAATTTTATGAGAATCGCAGTTTTGCCATATATTAGTTAGGAAAAAACAACTTTCTTATCGGTGCACATATTGTACATTTTTCAGCTCACGGTAACACATTCAGTTAAAAAGTTTACAATCTGAACTGTCATTGTAGCTGATTTTTCAGCTTTGAGTTAAAAAAAAATCCTTGTTTAGACCACCATCCCTAGATTAATTATAATTAATTTGAGCATGCGCGTTACATCTTTCCAGGTTTTATACAATGCTATCATATTTTCGATTGATGCAAATAAGCAATCAAAATATGTACGATAAGGAACACAATACTATTAAATTCATGTTTCTGAAAAAGCTATCATTTCGTTTAATACATTTGTACCGATGAGCAAAACTATGCATTGAATAAAGAAATAAAAAACGCGCCGAGCGCATTATAGAGTTATATAAACACGCGGGAATTTTTAAGAACACAAGAGAAGTGCAGAGAAGCACGAGCCAAAGGCGAGTGCTTCTCGCACTTCTCGAGTGTTCTTAAAAATTCCGGTAGTTTCTTGGTGTTGCGGATGGTGTGATCACTAAAAGACGTAAAACAAAAGATTCAAAAGACACTGAACAATACCCATACCACAACACAAAAGCTAACCAACAATGGCTTCCGCAACACCAAGAAACACCCAAAATTCCCAAGTGCTTTTATAACTCAACAATGCACGAGGAAGAAGTTTTTGTTATTTCTTTTATAAAATAAAAACGGTTATAATGAACCTTACGTCACGCGCGTGCTTTATCGAGTAATAATGAACTCGGTTTAACCAATCATAGCGCGCGCATTTCCTGATTATGTTTATTCTATCTTTGAAAATTCTTTTTATTTCGTCCTCTTAGTATCCTAAAGCATTTTATGTTTGACAAAGGTACTTAGTTATAATTTGCGGAAGTTTTGGCCTTAAAAAACACATCCAAATCCTTACGACATAGCTCCTTTAAGACACCCATTTCAGTTGTCTTTAATGTTTTGTATGTAAACGTTGGATATTGAAGAAAAAAGAACGGTTTAACCCTATTCAGACTGGGCTTTTTTAGGCAATCTGTGACTGGGGGGGGGGGGGGGGGGCTCCTCGGACCCCCCCCTTCATATCTCTGGAACCAGTAAGGCTAGGACCATGAAATTTTCACACAATGTTCATCTCCATACAAGGAAACCTCACACCCAGTTTTGACCTGCCACACCCAATTATGACGTCACAGTGACGTAATTTTTGTTTTTCCGACGTTTCTTTGATATTTTTCCATCCAGATACTTAAAATATCAAATATAACTGTAAAATCATCTCTTTAGTATTAAAACATAATAAATACAAACAAGGACACACTTGTAAAGCGAGAAAAGGCAAAAAAAGGCGATAAAACTATAATTTTGAAATTATTGTCCGCCATCTTGGATCCGCCATCTTGGATCCGCCATCTTGGATTTCCTTTTTTTTCGTTGAAATTAAAATTTAAAAAATATCTAAAAGAGAAAAGGATCAGAATGTATAAAACACGTATCAAACTAATGTCTATTATCCAAACAATGAACTTAGAAGCGTTATTTCATAAATAGTACAAAATTTTTCTCTATAAGTAAAAGTGAGCAAAAATTTACCTACCCCTTCCCCCAGATATTTGATGTTAAAAATTTTTGATGTCTTTCAAGAACTAGTCCCAAGAAAAAACTATTCTAATAAGAAAATGCACTGTAAGTCAAAAAACAAGATCTTAAAATAAAAAATTCACCATATTTTAATATTTTGAAAACCCATGTGCCAAAAACCGGTTGCCATGGCAACATGGTTAATCACACTGACATGTTATGGATACCAAAATGTCCCAAGATAAATTCTAGGAAAAGTCAGAAAATTTCAGCCTCATAGCTATTTCGGTGTAAGAGTTATCACAATTTTACTGGAGGGGGGGGTTCGAAAAGCCCCCCCCCCCCCCCCCCCAGTTAAGTTGTCCTACAGTAGCATCTTGTTTAACGAGTTAACCGTAAAAAAAAAGAACGTTTTTGGCAAGATTAGGGACGGGGGGGGGGGGGGGGGGGGTTGGCTTACCATGGATCAGCCACTGCCATCATGACTTACCAATAGTATTTTTACTGATTAGATTTAAATTGCATGTCTGAATATCCTATTGTCCTTCAAGTTTAGTCATTGTTGTTTAAAACGTAAATTAATCAGAGAAAACTGAAATAAGTTCACCAGTCCCACTTGAAGATAAAAATAATAATGGCTTACCAATGATAATTTTACTAATTAAAGTTACATTGGATATTTGACGGAATAGCATAATTTCTTTAAAGTTTAAATCTCGTTAACCCTATTCGGCCTGGGAGGGGGGGGGGGGGGGCAAAAGACAAAGTGCCCGCGCTAACTTTCAACATTCATAACTTCCTTAATATGTATTCAAACACCATCAAACTTTGTGACTTTTCCTAAAATTTATCTGGCAACAATTTCATATGACAATGTTTTTATCACGTGACTTGATGTTTCCATGGCAACAAGAATTTGACAGCCATGGTTTTTTGAAATTTGCATATTTATACCTTTGAATGAAGAAAAACAATGTTTATTGGTATAACTTTTATATTTTTACGTCATTTAGCGTTTATTTGTTGGTTTTCATAAATTGTCGGTGAATTTGGACGGTTTTTAAGACGTTTTAAAAAATTCAGAAATTCAAGATGGCGGCCGCATAACTAATTACCTTATAACTACGTCATATGACGTCATCGTTAGATTGTGCGGACCGCAAAGGAGACAGTTTTGGACGTACTCAGAAACTCAAAAAAGCCCAGGCTGAATAGGGTTAAGAAGCTGATAAAAAAAAACAGTGACCAGGAGAAAGAAAACTTGATAACAAGGAATAAACTGTACTTACTGATATTATTTTCGCTGATTAAGCCAGATCTATTTATCTAGTTGAATCAGCAAAAATGCCATCAGTAAACGATCATAATTGTTATTTATGTTCTGGGTCAAAATTTGCCTTAGTTGAAAATTTTATTGTCCTTTGTTTTTGGGTATGAAAATGCATGATAATGTATGATAATGAGTTTAAACAAACGAAAATAAATTTTGAACCAAGGCAAATTTTGACCCACAACATTGCACACAAAAGAAAACAAAAAAAAAAAATTAGTAGGCAGGACAATCGGGTCTCACACATTGGAAACAAACAAGGAATCAGAGAATGAGTATGGAAATGAGGGACCATACTGTTTCGACCTGGTTGGGTCTCGTCAGCACGGTGAAGCACAGAAAGATAGACAAACTAGCGCGAACGCCAATTCTCTACCAAATCGTACGAGGTGATGATGACCACAGATGAGCTCGAATTCAAAAGTTTGCCAAATGACCCACGTCACAGCGGCGCGTGACTATTAGTAATAGGCAACTACTCATAGTCACGCGCCGCTGTGACGTGTGCCAAATTTTAATCTCTCTCTCTCTCTCTCTCTCTCTCTCTCTCTCTCTCTCTCTCTCTCTCTCTCTCTCTCTCTCTTGCTCTCGCAAGCAAGCAAGTAAGTAAGCAAGCAAGTAAGTAAGTAAGTAAGTAAGTAAGTAAGTAAGTAAGTAAGTAAGTAAGTAAGTAAGTAAGTAAGTAAGTAAGTAAGTAAGTAAGTAAGTAAGTAAGTAAGTAAGTTAGTAAAATCTTATAAGGCGTCACAAATTCTACTGCAGCGCAGGTAAACAGTTCTCCTGAAAGAGGTATGGGCTTTTACTTACACGTATGTTTTTGTACCAATTAATTGATGAATTTTCCTTTTCTTTAGTCACTACCACAGTTGCAGATATTTAAATAAGGTATAACGCTACGATAATATACATAGTAGGAACTATAGTTCCTTATTTGGATGTTAGCGGAGAGGTAAGAACAGTTTTCCGCATAGTCAAAACACACCCGCCTGCTGAAATTTAAGATAATTATAGTTATCTTTATTTAAAGATGGTGAAAACAGACGACTGTATTGTTCAGGGACAAATCTCTTTAAAGTGATCGAAATTAATGTGTCCCCATCGACCCGAGGAACTGTCAATCAAACGCAACTGAGCCAGTTTACCAGTGGACGCCAATACATCCCAGCTTTTCTCTGTCATAGCTTCAGAACAATTTCCAATCTCCTTCAAAACCACATTTCCTTCAACAATAAGCTCAGCACGAGTATATCGTTTGTCACAGCCTCCTCCAATCAAGAACGTGTACGAATTTCCAACAATCACAAAACTGGGTGACGTCATTGAGCCCTGTGGACCATCTCCTTGTATTGCGCCAGCAGGTTGAGAGGGACTGGGTCGATTCTCATAGTCTCCTATCCACCAGTCTCCTTTGTGGTTGGACGGTTCTTTTCTTCTCGCTGTTGGGTTATCCCCGTATGTTGGCTGATTGTTGAATGCAGTACCGGTTAGCGTCCATCCTGATAATCCGTTTTCAAAATCAAATATAGTGCCACATTTAATAACTAAGAAGAGAAAACAATAAAGTTTTTGATACTTTTAATATTAAACAATTTTGTGTCTTGTTTATTAACTCATGCGCATAGCGGCATGAGGTTAAAAATGGGCTCGGTTTTTTATTTTTTTTATTTTTTGTGTCACGATTTTGCATGCAAATTTTAGTGTACACGAACTCGCCCCTGCCTCCCCTAAAAAAATATTTTTGTCCCCTATTGTTATAAAAGGCTTCAGGAAGGTTAAACCAATCAGAATTCGTCTACTGTCTGTAGACGCATGTCTGGATTTTAGGGGGACTAGAGAGAACCGGTTTGTCACTCGGAGAAGATTCAGATTTCAAACAAATATGGCTCCTTCTGTACTCTACACTTCAATTTTTCAGACGGTCATTTTCCATTACCAAAATGTAAACACGCCTTTTAAGACATTGAAATGGAAGGGAAAAGTCCTTAAGACGATTTGTATGCCTTTGAAGTGGCGGTTAGAGAGCTGAAAGCGATGGAATCTTCCTGTGATTTAAAACAAAGCGGAATCTGGAAGCGCGAAGCGGCAGACTTTAGTAAGAATTTTCAAGCATTCCTGGAAAACTACGGTAAAGAAAATAACATTTTTGAATGTCCATTTACTTTGTAAGAAACATTTCATAGACTGTTTGTTCTTCGACATGTGCTAAAATTTGCTTGGGTTGCTGACACGGCTTCCTCGATGCGATAATTTAACGCATTTTGCTCTTGAGACTAAACTAATAGATATTTGAATAAAACGTTCAACTGAGAGAATTCGTTGTCCTTTTTCCTGTGTGAAGGCAAATTGCGATTAAAGGCAAATTGCGATTAAACTAGTAACTGAAATTAATAAGTTAGATGGCGCTTTCTAAAATAAAGTTTGCTTTCAAGATTTTTTGATTCGCGAAAACATTATGCGAATCATCTTTACGGATAAGAATGGCATTCTATATACACAGGAAAAGTCGGAAATTTTAGAAAACACTAGATATAAATAAAACAGGTTGCAGAATTTAAATATTATTTTGTGATGAATTCGCCCCGCGCTGCAGTTAGGATAAATAAATCGCCAAGCCTTCCGGAAGCAGAAAATCAATGAATTTTGATAAGCGTTTACATGTAACTCTTTTATTCAAGGGAAAGACATTTTCATTCAAGGAAATATGAGTTTCATCGAAACGTGTTGACCTTTAGAACAAATATTTTGGATTCATGATCATAAATCGAATTACATTTAACACGAAAATCAAACAGGGGAGGTCATGATGCGTCACGCAATATTTTTTATTAAAATGTTTCACAGTTTTAACATTATAAAAGCAGAATCTCCTGAATCCGATTACATGTATTTTTTTCATTATCTCAGATAAATTTAGAACTTCCAAAAATTTATTGGACATATGGGCAGGAGGAGGGGTCTCTGGGGCTTGGAAATACAGGTGGGAGGGAGGGAGTCTAGCGGGCCAGGAAATCCGGGCGGAGGGGGGGGGGGGGGGGGGTCAAACAGTCTTGCCGTCCGTCGGTTGGGCGGGGGAGGGGTCGATTCTTTCTGGAATAACCCAATGAAATAGAAATAATTCACGGTTTGGGAAGTATTAGACTAGTGTGGGTTTGATAAGGAATCAACAAAATGTCTTGTGTGATGATACAATGTGTGTCATGCAAAATTCGTTGACGGGGGAGGGGTGCGTGACCCGTTTAAAATAAACCGTAAAACTTTCTTACGCAAGCGCATGAGTGTAGGCTACAATAGTAGCCTCTTGTTTATTGATAATCGTACAATGTACGTTATATGTATGTATTAGGACCTCTATGAAAACCACAGTTTGTGATGGAGTTTCCTAATAAAAGATTGTTATTATTATTATTATTATTATTATTATTATTATTATTATTATTATTATGTACAATTTCGGACGTACACGCAAAGTTACCCCCACCGTGGTACAAGAGGGGAAGAGGGGAGTAATTTCTCCCTTGGGGTCTTTGCGGTGTTACAATATTTCGAAAATATTTTACATCTAATAGATAGCTTGTGATGTGCTCGTTATGATAAGGCAAATGTTATGGGTTGCTGCGTTGCTGGGGTCCGTGACGTCATTCATAATGACCGCTAAGATTATCGCAATCTTGGATTTCACTGAAAATTCAAATTTATTGGTATAATGCGAAAAAGGTAAAAAAAAAAAAAAAAAAACACGCACATTTCTTTAAAAATGATTTGCCCTCATGGTCATGTTGTGTATTTTTTTATTTAAATAATTATTTCTTAAAGGCCCATCTTCACCCAAAGTGTTGTGCGCGCCGTGATCTCTTTCTGTGCTTAAAAAAAAGCAAAGGACCGCGAACGAAAATGCTGCTGGTGTACGTAAGATTTGGAGAAGATCTAGTCAGCCAAAAAATGGAGATAAAATCAAATTACAAAGCAAGGATGATACTACTCAGTATCAGTCTTGCTTTATACTTTACTTTCTGTGCTGAATTTCGTGCAATGGAGCATTTCAAAACAAAAACAAACGACCGCAACGTCTTTTGGGTGTAGGTGGGACTTTAATTGCATACAACTACATTTACAGCAAAGCACGAAAACAGTATAGTAAAAGAGTGATGCATACACCAACAACGAACACCTGTAACTTAGGCGCACAGTGTACTCAATTTTGATATAAATTTCGTCAAGTTGATGTTTTTAAAAGCTATCTTTCTTTCGCAAAGAATCTTATCATTAAGTATAATACAGAATACTTTGAGGCTAAGGTGGATGAGGGGGCTGAGGGGGCTAAATGTAAATCTTCAGCTTAAGATAAAGGAAGATTTGCATATCAAATGGGAACAACCTTCTTGGAACAAACAGTTGCATCATGTTAATTTAAAACTTTCTTTTTAATCACATATTGACACACATTCTTTCATTTTTATTAATGTCAAACGTGTTTTCTCTCATTAGCATTTTCATTTACTTAGTATAAATTCAATTTTGTAACTTAAAATTTCAAACTGATGATAACAAAGGATTGTCGAAACATGTCTTTTAATATCAAGTCAGTTGTCGTTGCTTTGAAAATTATTACTTGCTTGCTATTATTCAGACCTTTTAGAAATGAAGAAGAACTTACATACATATAACGACAAACCTACGTGCTGTTTTAATATTAGGGCTTTCTTTGCTGAAAACTACAATACGAATGAACAAAACTTCACCTGAACAATTGCGTCCGTCGCCAAAGAATCCAGCTTTACATGAACAGTTAAAACCTCCCTTGGTGTTATTACACACTGCATCACTGCTGCAATTATGAATTGCTGCTGCACACTCGTCGATGTCTGAAAACAAATAGAACACAAATGAAGAAGAACTTATACATATGATGCGAAGAAAAACATCTCAAGTAAGGCTAATTTCTCAACAGATGATTGCCGATGAATTTCGATGTCATTTGAATTGAGTAGGCCTTTCATGGCATGAAGTTACAATTCCAATGAACAAAACGTAATTGGTACAATCGTGTCCACCTCCAGACTACCCATCCGTGTATGCACAATTATAACCTACGTAAAGTTTACTATTTTAACATAAACGATAGACATTTATTTTCTAGAATCACTGACTGTGAACAATTAAAATCATCTGATGGATCCAGTTCACACGAATTGTTACAAGCCATGCTCATAGCATCACGGTGAGTTGAGGCAGAACTAATTACGAAGAAGCGTGCAAACTTCCTCCTATACGTTTAGAACTATGCTGGGGATTACTAGAAGTCCCGACCGACCTATCAGAATCACGGATTGATTTTTTTCTCTTATATGCAAGGAGGTTTGCATTTCTTTGTGGTGTCTCCCGAAAACATTTCATAGCTATAAAGTTTGGATCGCTATCCCACCGGCTTCATCTTTCATCAAGCCAATTTTTTTATTTTTCCCTGTGGGAATTCCTGATGGATGGTCTCGAGGAAAGTCACTGGTGTCAAACATCGTTTCAACGTCATCGCTGATGTCGTTGAAGAAATCTTCTGTCTCAATGACATATGCCAAACTGTCAGTATCTGTAAACAAAAGTTGGCAATTCTTCCACTTCTTTTTCACATAGTTATAGTGAAAGTCAACCATTAAAACTTTGGAGAGATCCAAGATTGCCATGCCGCAATAGACAGGTTTATTGAATGTCAACAATTGTTTGTTTCATATGCACGGCAATCAGATTTTCATCGAAGATTGACAAATGTTTGAAGTTGGGTTTAGCTGCCAACTTGTCAGCAACTGCTTTATTATTCACCAAGCGAATGTCCACACGCTTTCGGATGTTTTCCATTCTTTTGCCAAACACCGAATTATTCATCAACTTGAAGAAATCTTTCTCAAATGCATTTTTCCCCTTCATGCGTAGCTCAGTGTTTTTCATGATATAGCTTTTCAACCAAGGTTCTTCTCTGAATTTCACCCCTCGATGAATTTTCTCCACGACCATCCCCAGGCTTTCGTATAACACCAGATTTCTTTTATGCAACACGTATTTTTTCTTGTCAAACAGATTGGGAATGAGTTTTTCAACACCATTCTTGGCAACTCTTTCTGGTGCCAAAGGATAATCGTTATGCAAATCATGCAACTCTTTGGGATATTTCAAATCCACCTCAATAACACATGGAATCTCTTTCCAATTCCTCAGTTCTTCTTCAGTCATCCATTCAAAATCCCCCACTGGCAGATCCTGAATCATTCCCCAGCCATAGAGATTGTTAGCATCCAGATAGGGAATGAAGGTGGATGTCTTAGCAGGATCAAACCCATCGCCAAACTTTTCTGAATTCCTCGAAAATATCTGCCAGCAAACACACATCAGTTTTCAAATAAACATCGTGATAATCTCCCATATTCTTCATATCAAATTCCTCCCAAACTTTCTTAGCATGTTCATAGTCTGCATCTTTTATGTGTTCATCATTTAATTCAGAATAGAAATCTTCTTTCGGAGGAAGTGATGTTTCCTGAAATTTGCTCAAAGCATTCATCCAATCATAGCGGAGCACTTGCCAGGCCGAAGGCCTGGCTGCGCAGCTCCATACTCATAGAACCAATGCCGTCATTTTTCATGGTCATGGCTAGCGGAATGTTTCGCGGGCGCGCGTGTGCCCGTTCGCCCGTGTTGGAACAACATCCGGGATCTTGAAATCAAGGCTTTGTTTTGTGCGCAGCCACACAAGTACAGCCGTGAGCTCGGTAAACACTTTAGTTCTTTTGTTGTGTTTAGCGAAGAATTAAAGTCGTTATTTCCCTGCAGTTTTCCGCGGTTTGCTACTCAAGACAGGGATACTAATTAAGGGATACTCAGAAGCCGCTTTAGTGGAAAAAGAAGAGCTTTCAGGGATAAAATCTTGCTTCGAGGAACTATATACGTTTTTAGCAATGCGAAGAGATGGGTTCGTTTTACGGATTTCAGCACCAAAGCGGAGGTTTAAAAAATTTCCAAGTACAGTAGCCGCCGGAAGGACTTAAAGGTAAAACAAATTACATTTTCCGATGGGAATTTATCTTGATATCAATCTGTGATTGACATTTTGTTTGTGTTCTCGTTAATTTTGGAGAATTGTTTATAAACGTGTAGCTTAAATTCAGTTGTATTTTAATTTCTTGAATTTCATCGAAGACACTGCTCGGCCTCGATGCACTGTAATTGTACGCGTTTTTATTCTAAACATAAACTAATTGAGATTTCAATAACATTTTTCGAAAGAAGATTGTGTTGTCCATTTTTATGTGTTTGTTCATTCATTACATAGATTGAAAAGCGATTTTATGTAAACAAAACAAGACTTAGATTTTATACTCGCGTCGCCTTATGCAAATATGTTTGTGTATTTTGGCAAATCAGTTTCTCGGGCATTTTTTGACAAGCAACAACTCTATTTTATTCTGAAAATAGTCGTAATAGTTATTCTAGACGGAGAAAAAGTTGTTTTTGTGAACTTTTGTACGGTCTAAATGTACTGTGCAGACGGTCGGGTAATACTGCTTTTCAGAATTGCTAAAATTGAAAAATAGCCCGGTCGTCAATCTTAAGAGTGAATGTCACTAAGGACCATCGATATCTCGGACAAAGCTCAAAATTCAATTTCGCTCATACCTTGTATATTGGCAGGCCTAAGTACGACACATATGAAAGGGAGGTTTATTTACTGAAATATTATTTCGTTTATGAGAAATTAATATTAAACCGTTAACGGTATTTTTCGTCAACAAAGCTTCCAAAATTGTCAACATTCACGACTTTGCCGAGTCGGTTTAATCGCAATTTTCGAAGCATTTTTGCACAAATCCTAATCGTTTAATGCCTCATTAGTTCAACGAGTGTAGTGACAGTTCAATAACTCCGTTTTCAATTTTTTCCTGATTTTTTTAAGAAGTGCACCCGCGACTCCCTGAAAAGTGCTATTCGGTACCTCTAACAAACAAACCAAACATGCCCGCGGTACGTATCAAATCTCACCAGAAAACCTCATGAGCCACGTTAAAGGATGGTTTTCAATTTTTGCCGTTTCATTTCTTTGGGATCTTTTTTACTTTTCCGACAAAACAATCCTAAAGTGAGCATATTTTCGCTATCCGCCATTTTGAAATTTGCAGCAAGTCAGACAGTTGAACTGGACGATTCTGTTAAACTGTTATGCTACGCAGCCGTCAGTGGTATACTTTTGCTCTATCTATCAAACGTAAATCGCCTTTGTGTTTCTTTTATAAAAAATACAATCAGTAATAAGAGAAAGTCTAGTGTGAAGTTGAAAAACAGAGCCGTTGGGCAAAGGTCATTGCAAACATTAACATCAAATAGCTTTGCGGTGACTAACCTCACTCAACAGTCCGCTTGGCTGCCGTAGATTTGAATCCACACAGTTTGAGTTGATTGCTTTTTTTCCTTTACATTATCCATGAAAAGCTTCTGTCTTTGCGAGCAAAACTTTGTCTTATGTTTCGGCCTTGAATATAAATAATATTTCACCAACACAGTAACGTAATACGATATTTTAAAAGGTCCCATCTGTCACGCAATACAGAGCACAAATGATTTATTTCCAGCCTGGAGATGGGTAAAAATTTAAAAATACGTTTAAATCACAAGGCTGAAATTTATTGATGAGCTCTTATTTTCCCCAGTGTCATGCAGCTCTTCGTGCGAATTAATTTCACCAAAACTGCTTTGCATTTTCGCACCTGGCACGGGTTTCACATTTGCTATGTGCTCCTGCATTTGCTTCACGGTGGTAATAAAGAAGGCCATTTTCTGACTTGCCCACAAGGCGAGCTCAGTCGAGCGCGGAGCGCGATCGAACGAGCGCAGAACTCGAGCGCGAGGCTAAGCGAGCGCGTAGCGTGAGAGAATGTTCACTAACCCCAATGCTATACTCCCGAGCCACCAGCACCACCACCAGCTTCCCGCGGCAATACTAATGACATATAGAAAATCAGGAGCCCATAACCCTGGGTATGGGCTCCTAAGAAAATCAAAAACCAGATTACAGCTTTAATACTTGTACTGATTTGAACAAACAAATAACTTTTTTAGTAATAATTATACTATAGTTAACTAGCAGTCCTTCTGTTTCTTAAAAAATGATTCCCGCTAGAAACATAACACGCGAGCAAACGCGCACGTAATTGCGCATCTTCCACGCGGAGGACAATGTCGCGTGTGCTATAAGCAGCAAAGCTAAAATACTCTAATCAAGATCAGAGCGAATGACTGTCACTCTTATACTCTGATGACTCCATACTGAAACCTTTCTAAGTTTTCCCGGCAGTTTCCAAACGTGAGGCAAAGTTGGGTTTGATACCGAAGTGCCAATAACTCGATCACCCCCAAAGCTATAGGATGCTAATGTTTGGCAAGCAGACAATATTCTTCATGCTCTTTCCGAATATCTCATCAAATCCCATAATTGCACACGTTTAAGTTTTTGTGACGTCATACTTTGGTCTTTGTTACTCTAGCGAAAATATTGCAACATTACTCATAACGGTTACAGCTGTCACTTTCGTGCACACGAACACCCCCTAACAACCTGGCTTTTTCTTTCTCTCCGTAACATGATCCATGCTTAACCCAAGATACTCGCAAATCTCCCTCAGCATGGTAGCCTGTTCCAGGCTCTCAGTTAGTGGGGACGATCGAAAAATGTCGGACCCCCCAGTCCCCAACTCGCCTCGCCTCCACCATCTGAGAGCCTGGAACAGGCTATCAGCATGGCTACCGATAAGGTCGATACCCTTTTCGTGGCACTAAATTACAGATGTTGCAGGATAGGACTAGGGTGTCGTAAAGGAATTTCCTCTTCGACAACTGCATGGAGCCTTGAATGCAAAGATTCAACTTTAACCGGATTATTCTGATCGTCGTCGTCGCTCTAGATTCGCCTAGATTAGCTATGCTATAAGCGGGTTTGTAGATATTTAAATTTTATTTCTTTAAATTTAGATCAATTAATTAATGTAACAGTGTTGAAAACCAATAAAGCAATAAACCAGAAAAAAAAAAAAAATTTTTCGTGCTGCGTCAATGACTATTCTGAATCTTTGAAGCCAGTCGAGAGAAGAAACATGTCCCTTGTTGTGGCGAAATAACATCTTTCCAAAAATCGAAAAATCGAGCCCCCGATTCTGACCCCTGACTTGTGACACTTCTTTCCAATCGGCCTTATTCCCGCTTTCTTCTCCAATAACAAATTGTTCTGTAAGAAATTTGTTTTGTTCCTCAGTGATCTAAGTTCGCCTTTTCGTTGCTTTTAACGCCCATTCCATCTCAAGTGGCCAATGTAAGTCCGCAAATGTACTATTTTCCGTATCTATACTGTTCATTATTCTTTTCGAAAAAATAAATTGTCTTATTACTAAACACATATAATTAAATACTCTAGTCCAGTCCAGGCGATTTCACGTGTGTATGTTCGTGGGTGGGTGTCCAGGCTTTCCCATCCCGTCCACGCGATTTTGGCGCCAATTTATGACGTCACCAAGGCCTTATGTGGACATCGTACTGGAGGCTGTGGGCCGAAACGTTTTGTTAACCATTTTGTTTATGTTTTTGACTCTGACACAGCCATTCCGAGTAATTAAAAATAAACCTACTTAAATTTACCTGAACCATACCATCTGGAATGAATTCTCAGAATTAGAAGAATCTCATGTTGGGAGTCTAGTAACTTCTAATAATATGAATTTAGACTGACACAAGCTACAGGCCCGTTCAGCGTTTTCTTCGAGTCTTCACTTTGCTCCGAAATTTTCTGTGAAGCACTACATAGCCTTGTTCATCGATTGAATAAAGTAGGCTTAGATACAAAATTCTCAAGAAATGGGCTAAAATTCTTTCCGGAATTTCTCCAAAAAAGCTCTAAAATTGTTTCAAAAATTTCTAAAATTCTCGAAAATTCTGACCGTGAGCTGGCTCACTGGAATCAGCCATATTTGCTACCAACAGACTGAACAGAGACGTGCAAAGCATAATTTGAGTGGGAAACCGCTAATTAACTGCACTGTAGACACTACTGTGAGGGTGAGCCCTCAAGTTGGTCAGCGGTGTCACCTGGAAGCTGATATTTCTCTAAAATTCTACCAAATTTTACTATTTTTCTAAAATTATTTTCAATGTCTAAAATTCTGAAAAAAATTCCGGAATTCCGGAATCTGATCCAAGAATAAAGACATTTTAATATTTAATATTATAGTCTAATAGACCTCCGCCAGCCAATGCCCAAACTTGCGCAGTCAGTAAAGGACAGATGAGCACAGGTGACTATTTCCTGGATGTTTGCTGGCGTTTGGATACAGGCACTTCGCGCTAAAATAAGTTCAACTTCGGTTTCGCAGCAACTAAACTTTAGCAACTTTTTGTGGCTTGATATATTCTTGCTGCATGATACAAGAGGCACAATCTCACACGACTGAGTCTTTTATCTTGAACTAGGTCCACATTCTCCACCGACCAAAAGAGACCAAGACCATTCCTTAATTTGGTAAGACGTTCGTATTCTTCAAATTCGAATATCCATAAACTGTCTGTTTTACTGAGGCAGCGAACAAATTCGTACCGGAAAAATGAAAGAAAAATTGACAGCTCAAAATGTTTTCCATTTCAGTGCATAATTCAATTATAAAAGAGATAACTCCTCGTTGAACGCAACCCAATTAAGTGTTTGTATTCACCATTTTGATGTCAATTTCCCTTTTACAAGACTTTTATTTGTTTCTTTGGTTGTTCTAAATTTACAAGGGACTTACTACTATCTTTCGCATTGAATCAAGTAGGGAATGTAGGCAGTGCTTATGCTACAGTGTCACGCAAGCCAGCTAAAAAAAATAAACAGATTTGAAGCAAGATATCTAAGTTTCAAAGGAGGTAACCATTACAGACACGATTAAAAAAAAAAACACAACAATATCAATTCGAATTTTTGGTACAAATTGAATTTATATTGTCTTTTTGTTTGAGTCGTAATCAATGAGATTGAACTTTGACAGTTTTGTAGGAACGTGACCGCTGGAATATTTACACAGAGGTCTCACAGTGCATATAGGCAGATTACTCATTCTTATTGTGTGATCAGTGAATGCAGTTCTCAAACAAGATTTCATAGATAATATGATCCAGAATGCGAAACAAAAATATTTGAACTGGCAGAGAGGAAATCTGTAGCTGGCGGTTTCAACAGAACGTAGTTGAAGTTTCAGTCACGGCCGGCGAAATTCTAAAGGTCGGTGTAAGCAGCACTTTTACATCGGTTCACCGGGTTGTGTAAACTACTTTGCTCCGATTTATGTTATGTTAAACGTAAGATACAAACAACGTTCTATAAAGCTGCACCATACTTGGATTTATGATTTCAAGTCATTTTTTATGATTTTTTTTTTAACAGCTGTGTATATTTTGTTTTGATGCTTTGCGTTACAGTTTCAATATGGCGGCCGTCGGAAAATATGTCAAATTAGGAAACTTCAAGGAGGGCGCAGCGCAAAACTAATAGCGATCCCAAGAAAATGAAAGCGAAACTAACATTAGCTATCCTTTAACTGTATCCACAGTAAAGTCTGGGGAATTATTTTGGCGTACCGACAGGGTTTTATGGCAGGTATTTTAGGCCACCTCAGAGCCATTCAAAAAAAGCTTCAAAGTGGCTTCGAATAAAGGCTCACAACTTGTCTGTAAAACGAAAATAAATTCATTTTTTAACTTGTCACATTTGCTAAGGACTAAACTATAACATAATGTCAATAAAAGATTTACTGTCTATTTTTCACTTAAGCTAGACAGCCATAAACAATACGAAATTTCGTTCCTTCGTACAAGCAAATTTGAATCGATCCGGACCCAACGGTTTTTATTTAATTACTCTTAAACAAGCGAATATTAGAACAAACTAACCCCGTTTTGTTTACTACGATACAATAGTGTATCAATATAAAAAGTATCAAGGAAATCGAACTTTGAGCCGTGTCCGCGATTTTGATGATCATCTTTGATTTTTAGTGACATTCACTCTTTAAAAAAAATATCCGAGCCACCGAGCATCCTAAGACATGGCCCTTAGCGTTAAAATGAAACTTTGATTAGCATATTTAAAGTGACGTTGCTTCTAAGTTTAACTGAAAGTGTGATCCATTTATGGCGGTCTGAATGTTTTGTGGTTATTGCATGATAAAAAATGGTGACATTTAAATAATGACAACAGATGATAACGAACTTTCAAGCTAATTTACGGTGGATATTTTTTAAAGCGAATTACTCCTTCAGCGATTACTGCTTTCTTGACTGAAAACTATAACACCAATCAATGGAATTTCACCTGTACAATTGTAGCCATCCCCAAAGAACCCTGCTGAACACGAACAGTTAAAACCTCCCTTGGTGTTATTACACACTGCGTCACTGCTGCAATTGTGAATTCCTGCTGCACACTCGTCGATGTCTGAAAATAATTAGAACATAAATAAAGAAGAACTCGACACTCGTGATGCAAAAATAAAACATCTCAAGTAATATTGATTTCTTAAACATATGATGATGAACTCTCATGCGATCTTAACAATAGGCCTTTCATGGCATGAAAATACAATTAATATACGAATCAACAACATTTCACCTGAACAACTTTTTCCATCTCCAAAGTACCCAGCCGTACATGAACAGTTGTAGCCTCCTTTGGTGTTATTACACACTGCATCTCTGCTGCAGTTGTGAATTGCTGCTTCACACTCGTCGATGTCTGAAAACAATTGGAACACAAATGAGGAAGAACGTACATATGAAAAAGAAAAAGAAAGAAAGAAATGTCACCTGAACAAACTTGTCCATCCCCAGAATATCCAGTTTCACATGAACATATGTAAGATCCTTTGGTGTTGTTGCATTTTGCGTTTTCGCCACATTTGTAAGTCTTTGCCTTGCATTCGTCGATATCTAGAATGACGTTATAATTTTAGTAAATAACATTTAAATGTAAATGCATTGTTACCTCTGGAAACAAAACCTATATTTGTCGACATCATACAATATGATGGCTCAAGTATTTTGCAGTATCAAAGTTACTAGGAAAAACTCCCTTGGATGGAATGTATCTTGTAACAGGACTGTTTTGATATTCTAAATGAAATAAAAAATATATGGCATCGAAAAGAAAGGGGGGAATAAAACAAACTTGCAAATACAAATGACCGTATAGAGATGTTATGCAAATCAAGAAACGTGATAACTTTTTAAGTGACAAGTCTCAACGATTTTTGAATGGAATGTTATTTCGAATTTTGCATTAGTTATCCGTAGAGCGGATTATTGAAACAAAAAGACTAATGAAATCAAATTTGGAATTATAGAGCGATTTTCAATTGAGTGTCGTAAAACAAAAGCAAAAGTAATTACTCTGACCAATCACAGAACTCGCAGATAATCCTATCAACCAATCAGAACTCGAAGCAAATACATGTCGCCGGCGCATGAGTAATATTACGTCGGTTTTATTACACCCTCTTACCTGTACAAGTTTTCCCGTCTCCGGAAAAACCCACTTTACAAGAACAACTGTAGGAGCCGACAGTGTTTTCGCAGTTGGCATTAGCATCACAAACGGATGGAGAAGACATGCATTCGTCATCATCTAATTTGAGGAACAGAATATTAATTTTCATAACGGAATGATATATTTATTTCCTCCTTTTGATGGTTGCATGATGATATAAGTTACTGCTGGCGCCAGATGTGATAAGTTTGGCGAGAACGAGCGACGCGGTAACGAGGCACTTAACGTCCTTGTCGAACGATAATATAAAATGTTGATTTAGTTTGTTACACTCTTACATTGTAAAGAACAAGTCTACGGCCTGGTTGCAAAATCTTTGAAGCCAGGGTAGAAAAGAGCGCGCAGAAGATTTTTGTTTACGATTTGAACGGCAACAGAAAACAGGCGAGCGAACGCAGCGAACGAGTGTTGTTTTTGACACTGTTCAACGAGAGAAAAAAGAATCGTAGAAAGCGGTTATCATGATTATACTTTGTTTATTTAATTGGTATTCTCGAATAGTTAGGATTTGACTAACGCAACACAGAAGGAAAGCGAACGATGAAATTGTACAAGTTAAAAAAAAACTCTCGTCCAATCTGCAGCGCAATCGATAGAATTTTCTTGCTTCTTCCTGATAAAACCAAAATATGTAATCTTCTTACCTGTCGTTTAAGGGTTTCCCTTTCTTCAAGCAAAATAGCAAAATATTATACTTCAGAATTCTTTTCTCTGATAAATCCTATTCTTCTTTAGACTATAGATAATTCTACTGGAGTGTTTTGCCCAATTTCTTTCATATTTTATACAAAGAAAAAAAAACAGCTTGCATGCTTATAGTAGTGTAAATATTTCAATATTGGTTAGGTTCATGTTTATCAATGTTAATGTAGGTAGGTGAAGTATTCATATTACTCAATAAATGAACTTATGAAGCATTTACTATACCTTCGCGTTTCATGTAGAACCTTTGATCATCCGTGACAAAATCGTACGGTTTTGTTTCCTTTGTCTCGCTATTCATCTCGCAGACCATTCCCGGAATGTAGTAGTTATAACTATGACATCTGTGGTCGCTTTCACAGAGGTTTTGGCATTCGATTATTGCTTTTACCGCTACTTCTCTAAATGTGTGACCCTTGAGAGCTTCCCCGTTTGCTGATTTCTCGGAAGGCTTGCACTGCTCGCCAGCGGCCTCATTTCCAGACATCAGGATTTTCAAGTAAAGTGCAAACAGCACCAAGGACATTTCGAGCAACTGGATTTCAGGTCAGCAGATTCTAAACACGACATTAGAAAAACGAAAACCTTGTTACAAAAATCAAACGTGTGGAGTTGTGGTTGTATTTTAATGCAGATATCCTGCTAGTCACTTCGCCCCAGGTCAGATCCCTCCCCCTCCCCCTCTCAGTATGTATTTTATACATACTGAGATTTTCTGATAGAATTTCGCGCGTGAAAACCCCGTTCGGGAATTTTCGCAGCCAATCAGAATGACGAAACGACTTTCTCACACGCGAGAAAAGCGTTTCGTCCAATCACAAAGCACCTGTCAAAACATATCAATATTTTCAAATGCGCTTGTACTGTCGCTAGCGCTAGCGTTTTCATTCACAAAAATATTTGCTTGAACTTTTAATTCTTTATTCAAAACTCAAGAGATGACTGAAAATTCCAATTTATGTCCTTGGACAAACCAATTGAAGAATACATTCAAGAGCAGGAAAACAAAACACTCGAGCGAAAACGCGAAGAGATGTTAATCTACTAACCGTATTCTTCAAAGAGAAGAGCGAAACGACAACAACAAGAAATTAAACCAGAAGAACTCAGCAAGTACGTATGCGAATTTATTTTAATTATTAAAAGAAAAGACGGCGAAGACTACGAGCCTTCAAGCCTTCGAGGTTGATTTCGAGTTTCAACCGGCATTTGAAAGAAAGTAAATACCCTGTGAGCATTATTGAAGACAAAGCGTTTGAAAAAGCAAGAAAATGTCTGGAAGTTCGAAGCAAACAACTGAAAAAAGAAGGCAAAGGAAACAAACCAAATGCACCGAAGCTTATGTTTATTTTCGAGACAAAAATAAATAAAACATACCTTGGCATAAAATCTCAGTATGTATAAAATAAACAAATTACAGCATGGGCAGTGCTTTGTACGGCATTTACGCCGTACGCGCGCACTGCCCATGAAGTAATCTATGTATATTTAATATTTTTCGAAGCGAAATGATTTTCACCTAAATAGGATTGGATACCAAATTAATCAGTCACGTCAAACGTTAGAGATGCGCATTTTTTAACAAAATAAAATAACATAAAACAAGCGCAAAAGTGGAATATTTCACAATTCATGTGCTATCTGTCAAAAGCGCAGTTGGTTAAAACTTGGTGCTAACAAGTTAACCAAAACTTATTTACTCAGTCAAATATAAAATTTTAACTGGAGAATATTTATTGGTTTCACGTTTCCAGTCAAATTATTCAACTGGAGCTACGCTTAACCATTGCATTTTTCTCAAGATCACGTTGCCATTCGAAAATCTGCACACATTGATTGCTTGAGTTGCAATATAACATACAATTAAACATTTTGATGCTTTTGGTAGCATTTTATATGTTTCCTCACCGAAAAAAGGTGCAAAAAACGCATTTTTATTCAAAAATGGCTTGAGCTCATGCTACTTATGACGTCATATCTCGTTACCATAGTAACCGGTTGTCGCCAAATTTTACCAAAATGTGTCTCAAGGATAAATGAAGAGCTACTGAAGAAGGCATGTGCTAATCTTAAACGGTCTTGAAAAAATCGGAGAAAAACCTTAACTGGTCCCCCTCCCCACCACCCCCACCCCCACCCCTGTACGTCTGTGGGTTAAGATGCAAAGGCAACTAAAGAAATGCGGTCATTAAGAGCAGGTTCTTCGCTGGTGACCATACTGTGCCATTGTTGTGTAAGCTGACATTTTAAAAGGCTCGAAAAAGTAAACACTCACTCGTAAAAGTACCCATACGTATTACACAACTTTTCGCCCAACAATCTCAGCCTATTTATTACAAGACGGTCCTTTTGTCACAAAGGTTTAGTTTTGAAAGTGTTTTTCCTAGTGTGCAGTCAGAAGAGTGTATTAGAACAACGTGCGATATTTACACTCATTTTAGTGCGTATTCGTGCTCCAAAATGCAAAGTCTAATAATAAATTCGGTCATTGGGAGCACGTTCTTTGCTGGTGGCCGTACTGTGACTTCTGCAAATGGAGTGGCTATTTAACGGGACACTGTCGCGCCGGAATAACGAAAATGTGTTCACTAAATTTCCATGTTATATCACGAAATGCAACCAAATATATAACTAAATTGAATGAAAATATTCTATAGTGAAAAGCGCAGGAAAATGTTATAGAAATCAAAAGTGAGATGCTGTGGTTGTTTGTTAAAGCAGATATCCTGCTAGTGATCGTTTTAAAACGCTTCTAGTCATGAGTTCCATGAGAACCAAGGTGCGTCTCAGAATTCAGTGTAACGACCACTGTGTCCAATTATAGCTTAGAGCTTCCTACGTACAGAAAGGACGTATCGTTTAGCAGGGTATTTTGTACTTAGGATCATCATCTACAGTCACTTCGCTCTAGGTCAAAGTTTGGTATGTTTAATATTTAAAGCCAAACGAGGATAAATTTCTCAGAGCAAAACTTGTTTTGAGCTAACTAAAACGTGTTAAATATCGAGAAAATTAAGTCGCGTTCACAGGCTTTGAAAATACACACGCATCTCTCGTGTAACTTTATTCTTCCTTTCACTCGAAAGGAATGACATGAGTCGCGCACACAGCCAACGGCGATTGAAACCGAAGTTTGTCTGCTTCGAACCTCGACTATTTTCCACTTTTAAAGTTACTAAACTAAATGGTAACTTCTCACTACTTTAACGTCAAGTTTTTTATAGGATCAACGAACTAAAAGGTTAAATTGCATGTCCTTTTTATACACTGACCAATCAAGTATCGTCAAGTATCATAACCTGACATTAGGATACGGAACTGGCCCTGATGCAACTAATAATACATTTCAAATAAATATTATTGGAAGAGGCTAATGTGTAGAAGGTCAGTACTCTTGCTCATATTCTATTCAGACAATAAAATTATATCATTCGCAGCCAGTACAAAATATGTCAGATATGAATCCAGAACAGGGCATTAAGACATTTCGCCTCGTTTCTGCTTTCTCGCTAGGAGATTCTGACACGTTTATAAAGTTTATACACTCTAGGCAGCGTCAGTTTTAAAAATTCCTGTTGTCGATCATTTTGTTAATGGTTGAAGTTATCGAAAATGCATACGGCTGAGTCTTAATTAAGTCTGAGTCATAATTTTATTGTTTCTTCACTTTTTTTTTAATTTGAGTGGTAGAATACTGCATTTATTTCTTAATTAGAGGACTTTCAATCTTGTACGATAACTGCTCTGCAGATGATGGTAACAGGTGTTAGGTGGTTTTTTTTTAGCCCAAGCAGCGCCTGCAGACTAAATTAAAGCAGAAATTATAAGCTTCCGGTTGATGCGTAAGTTTGGGTTATACGTTTGTGCAATGCTCTTAGTAAAAACTCAATATTTTACAAAGAAAGTACAGTCAACTACTGCTCATTCGCGCTTTTGCCACCCAGCAATTTTGCAGTTTTGGATATTTGATATTTCCTTAAAATTTAAATGCAAAAAGCTATTAGTAGTGCTGTCGGTAAGCTCTGTGCAGTTCTTCTCCATATTTGTTTTTAGTCTGACGTTACATCTCCTAAAACAAGTGCTTTTCGAACTTTCCATTGGCCAAATTAAGTTTTTCTTAACAATTTACAGCTGGTTTTGACCGTGCATGATGGCTCATTCAGGCAGTTGCTAATTGTGATTCAAATTTTTGCTATGTAAATTTCAAACTAGTTCATGAAAATTGAATGTTGCTTTAAGCGATGCTTTTGTTGTAATTTGTTCCAAAAAAATTCTTTTTCACTTTTGCTGGAGGAGTTAAGTTGATCTGTTTTCACAAAATATATAGTTAGCTTTGAATTTGAGTTCACTCAGTGAGCCATCAGCTACATTCTTCCATGCCTGGGAATACTTGACTCCGTGAAAGTGCAATACTTACTTTACGACTTGCATTGTTTAAATAATCGTTGAAAATGTTGCAAAAACACGGCAAACTTTTCCTGTTAATCCAACTTATCCAAGATACTTTTAACCACTGACAGTAGCAAGTTTTAGGAAAATTTGGGTTCTTCCGCAATTTAGATGACTTGTATACTCACTATTTATCACAATCAATTAAACGTTGACCAGGGCGTAAAAAAACCCTCAAATTTGCCAAACCATGAAATAAAAAAAAAAATAAATAAATTAAGAATAAAGTAAATGCAGCCTGCCTAAAAATGCGCAATAACCAACTTTAGAGCGCCAGCAAACATCAGGAAGGCAAAGGAAAACCCGCCAAAGAAATTCGCTTGGAAGTTGAGTGTTTTATCGAAAGAAACCCCAAACATGATTCACGCATAAAAATGCTATTAACACCTCTATTCTGAATCAAGTGCTGCCGTTTCCTTTATTTTAGTTTGTCGTTCAACGTGAAAATTCGAGCCAATTAACAAGAAAGTTCGCAAGAATCCGAGATCGTATATGTCGCCAAATCGAACATACCAGTTACGGGCAATGTGGCGATGGTCAAACTGAGTTCGACCATCGCACATTGCTCATAAAATTGAGATATCTCCGAATTACCAAATGAAATTGCAATAATTTATTTTACGACATCCGGTGTTTAAATAATGGTTCGTCAAACCCGCTGATGTCTTTAATATGCAGAAAATTGCAGATGAAAAACGTTTCAAGCAGACAGTAAAATTGTCTTGTTAAATCCGAGATACTTTTACAATGTAACCCACAGTGGCAAGTTTTAGGAAAATTTGGACAGACTTGCAAGAAGAGTTTTTCAAACTTCCCATTTGCCAACGCTTTATCTTTTGTAGCAATTCCTGTGAACTTCGAGGCATGTATTTACACTATGTTTCTTAAAATTCAAACGCTGCTGACGATTTGCTTTTTTTACGCCTTAAAGAAACCGGGTGATAATTTTTACTTTTGCTGGAAATGTTGACCTGTTTGCCCAAAATCTATATCGGTAGCTTTGCGTGTCTGTTCTTGAACACTGTACTCCCTGTTAATATTTTTACCCTGTGACACCTGTTATATAGACAAACGTTCGTGAAACACCTTCTCATTATGCAGCAAATTTGAAATGGGAAACAGCGTGTCAAAAATCTCCGTATTATCTCGTACAGTTTAATATTTGCCTCCTTTGCATATACGCCTCATTCTCTAGTCAAGATCCAAAAATATCAACTCCCAATATTGAAAGTTAAATTTGAAAGTAAAATTTTGAAAGCAAAATTTTGTTGTTTAATGCGAGATACTTTTAACCACATAGTAAGTTGCAGGAAAATTTGAGTTTCTCCGCAGTTTAGATGACTTGTATACAATATTTATCACAATAAATTTAATGTTGACTTGGCGAAATTTGCCTCAAAGTTTCCATACAATAAAATAAAAAGTTAAATAAAGAATGAAGTAAATGCAGCCTGCCTAAAAATGCGCAATAACCAACTTTAGAGCGCCAGCAAAATTCACTTGCTGCGTGGGCAGGCGAAGGAAAGGTCGCCAAAGAAATTGGCTTGAAAGTTGTGTGTTTTATCGAAAGAAACTCCAAACATGATTCACGCATAAAGATGCTATAAACACCTCTATCCCGAATGAAATTGCTACCTTTTCGTTGCCTTGGCCGTTCAACGTGAAAATCCGAGCCAGCTAACAAGATAGTTTGTGAAAATGCTAGCTTGTGTTGGCCGCCAAATCGGACACACCATTTTTATGGGCAATGTTGCGATGGTCAAACTGAGTTCAATCATCGCATTTTGCTCATAAAACTTCGATGATATCTCGGATTTCCCAAACATGGTTTCACTTTTCGTTAAAAACGGGATACCTTTCTTTTAAGAAATTCATGACTTCAATACTAAATGAAGTTTAAATAAATATCTGAAATATTTTTATGCTATTTTTATGATCATAATATGCTTAGAAAGGTGGAATCCAAACGAACGTTGTTCAACGGTTTGTACCTCTTTTGTTTTTGTAACTCTCCTTAAATGTTTGCTTTTTATCTCGGGAAACTGATTAGGTATCGCTATACAAAAGTTTAATTTGCAAGTTTATTGAATTGTAGAGCAAGGCCAAGGCGAGATCCACTTATCGCATAGAAATAAAAGGAAGGAAAATAATATTATTTCATTAAGGTGCGGTCAAGCTAGTTCAAATAGGCGTCTTTTATAATTATTATATAATATTTATAGCTTTATGATTTGTCGAAGGATAGCACATAAGCAAACGTGAACTGCATGGACAAAGGTTTGTGACGGAGCGGTGTTTGTACTAATGTTGGTTTAATTTTATGTTTTTCCTGAAAAGTTTTGCCAATGTTGTAAATCAGTTGGACAACCGTTAAAAGGTTTCTATTATACAAAAATCAGTTTTCTTCTAAACATTTTCAGCTCTGAAAATGCAAGTTAGTAAAATATGTTGGTGAACTGTTATCTTCTTGAAATTATGAAGGCTCACTATTCCTTTTTCCGTGTGAACTCGGTCGCGATCGAACCGGTACGAGGCTAGAGCGATAGAACGCAAGCCATGTTGATGCGCATCGAGTTGATGTAAAGAATCGTAATATGCCCTCGTTTTTCAACTTTTTAAAAGAATTCGAAAGATGACATACGATTCTCATTCGTGATTACATGGCGACATATGCGACCGACAAAGAGAACACGCTATTTTTTTCTTCAACGGGCTCAGTTTCATCGACAAATAATGCTTTTAGTCTCCCGGTTAAAACACCGACCAAAATTAAAGAACCATGAAAAAATAATGTACCAAGTCTATAAGCTAAAGTTGGTTGTTACCTTGATGTGCAGTAGCAATGAAGTTCAGCCAAGCACCCCAAACAACACAGGCCAGCAATAGTACCGGACACGGAGAAACAACAGCCTTCCACACTTGCAGCCGTAAAATGACCCGTTCCCAATCACCACCCAGCAATTTTGCAGTTTTGCCGGATATCTGATATTTCCTTAAAATGTAAATGCAAAAAGCTATTAGTAGCACTGTCGTTAAGCTCAGTGCAGTTCTTCTCCAGACTAGGCTTTGACATATTTGTTTTAAGTCAGTTACGTTACATCTCCTGAAACAAGTGCTATTTGAACTTTCCATTAGCCAAATGAAGTTTTCGTTTCCAATTTACAACAGGTTTTAACCGTGTATGACGGCTCTTTCACGCAGTTGCTATGTAATTTACATTGTTGCTATGTAATTCAAACTTATTCATAAAAAAAGAAATGTTGCTTTAAGCGATGCTTTTGCTATAATTTATTTTTAAAAAATGCTTTCTTAATTTTTACTTTTGCTGGAGGAGTTAAGTTGACCTGTTTGCCCAAAATCTATAGTTAGCTTTGAATTTGTGTTCACTCTGTGAGCCATCACCTGCATTCTTCCATTCCTGAGAATACATTAACTACGTGAAAGTGCAATACTTACTTTACGACTTGACGGCTTTTTAAATAATCGTTGGTCAAACCCATGTCTTTAATATGCAGCAAATTACAGATGGAAAACGTTGCAAAAACACGGTCAACCTTTTCCTGTTAATCCAACTTATCCGAGATACAGCTGTACGTCCAACCACAGTAGCAAGTCTAGCAAGTATTAGGAAAATTTGGGTTTTTCCTTAGTTTAGATGACTTGTATACTCAATATTTATCACAATCAATTAAATGATGATATGACAAATAAAATTCCTTCAAATTTGCCATACCACGAAATAAAAACTTAAATGAAGAATGAAGTAAATGCAGCCTGCCTAAAAATGCGCAATAACCAACTTTAGGGCGCCAGCAAAATTCACCTGCTGCGTGGGCTGGCAAAGGAAAACTCGCTAAGAAAATTCGCTTGAAAGTTGAGTGTTTTATCTAAAGGAATCCCAAACATTATTCATGCATAAAAATGCTATAAACACCTCTATCCCGAATGAAGTGCTGCCTTTTCCTATATTTTAGTTTGTCGTTCAACGCGAAAATTCAAGCCAATATATAACAAGATATTTAGCGAGAATCCGAGCTCGTATATATGCCGCCAAATCGAACATCCCATTTTTATGGGCAATGTGGCGATGGTCAAACGGAGGTGGACCATCACACATTGCTCATAACATAACGATATCTCCGAATTCCGAAATGTGGTTTCGCTTTTCTTAAAAAGCAGGATATATTTGACTCCGTGACATTTTCAATAATAATTAGTTTAGGACATCCGGTGTTTAAATAATGGTTCGTCAAACCCATGACTGTCTTCATATGCAGCAAATTACAGGTGAATGACGTTGCAAGCAGACAGCAAAATTTTCTTGTTGAATACGAGATACTTTTAACCACAGTAGCTAGTTTTAGGAAAATTTGGACAGACCTCGGAAGAAGTGTTTTTCAAACTTCGAATCCCATTTGCCAACGCTTTATCGTTTGTTTGCTGTCATTGACAGCTCATTGAAGCAATTGCTGTGAAGTTCAAGGCATATATTTACACTATGTTCCTTAAAATTCAAACGCTGCTGACGCTTTGCTTTTATAAGACTTTTTAAAGAAACCGGATCATTTTGCTAAAAATGTTGACCTGTTTGCCCAAAATCTTTATCGGTAGCTGGGCGTAATTATGTCTGTTCTTGAACACTGTACTCCCTGTGGATATTTTCACCGTATGACAATACAATTACCGACACCTGTTATATAAATAAATGTTCGTCAAACACCTTCCTATTATGCAGCAAATTTGAAATGGAACATAGCGTGTCAAGTTATCCGTATTAGCTCGAAAAAGCGAATATTTGGCTCCTTTGCATATTCGTCTCATTCTCTGATCGAGATCCAAAAATATTAACTCCAAATATTGAAAGGGCATAGCCACTTAGCTTTCTCTGCAAATTTGAGCCAGATATGCTAGCTACTCTTTGTGCAATGCTCTTTGTAAAAACTCAATATTTTACAAAGAAAGTACAGTCAACTACTGCTCATTCGCGCTTTTGCCACCCAGCAATTTTACAGTTTTGGTTATCTGATATTTCCTTAAAATTTAAATGCAAAATGCTATTAGTAGTTCTGTCGGTAAGCTCAGTGCAGTTCGTCTCCAGACCTACCAGGCTTTGACATATTTGTTTTCAGTTTGACGTTAACTCTCCTGAAACAAGTTCTTTTCGAACTTCTTATTAGCCAAATTAATTTACAGCAGGTTTTAACCCTGCATGAAAGCTCTTTCACGCAGTTGCTAATTGTAATTCAAATTTTCGCTACTTGAAGCGATGCGTTCGCTTTAATTTATTCAAAAAAAATATTTCTTTTAACATTTGCCGGAGGAGTTAAGTAGATCTGTTTGCCCAAAATGTATAGTTAGCTTTGAATTTGAGCTCACACAGTGAGCCAACAGCTGCATTCTTTCATTTCTGGGAATACTTGACTCCGTGAAAGTGCAATACTTACTTTACGACTTGCGTTGTTTAAATAATCGTTGGTCAAACACATGTCTTTAATATGCAGCAAATTACAGATGGAAAACGTTGCAAAAACACGGTAAACATTTCCTGTTAACCCTATACAGACGGGGGGAGAGGGGGGGAGGGGGGGGGGCGCTAACTTTCAACATTCATAACTTCTTTAATATGTATTCAAACGCCCTCAAACTTTGTGACTTTTCCTAAAATTTATCTATATTATTGATCACGTAACTTGATGTTTCTATGGCAACAACATTTTGACAGCCATGTTTTTTTAATTAGCATATTTGTACCTTTTAATGAAGAAAAACAATGTTTATTGGTATAACTCTTCTATTTTTACGTCATTTAGCGTTTATTTATTGGTTTTAATTAAGTTTGAGTAAATTTGGACGGTTTATGAGAAAAATTCAAAAATCCAAGATGGCTAACTAATTACCTAATAACTACGACATATGACGTCATCGTTCCTTGTGCGTACCGCAAAGGAGACAGTTATGGACTTTCTATGTACCCTCTTTTTCATATTCTTAATGTTCTTGAAGTGACGAGGGTTGGGGGAACAATGCCCCCCCCCCCCCCCCCCTCCTCCCAGGCTCTGGAACTCAAAAAAGCACATGCTGAATAGGATTCAGACCTGTGGTGTATTTGTAGCCTCATTTTCCTGTACCCTCGCTTTCAGATGACCTTGAGCTTTTGCTCCACGACCATCTTGTAGTTCACTTGTTATGCAGAGATTCCAACCCCATGTGATGGAAAATAGGGAGTAATCATTAATTAGCGCCAGAAGCGCTATCCTGAGCGCCAAAGGCACGAGCTTCTAGGGGAGTCCGTGGGTATGTGCCCCGCAAATTTTGCAAATTTAGATTCTGTCAAGTGTCATTTCCTACATTTTGACATCACTCCTTCCCGATTATCCGAGAAGAAATTGTAAAATGTGTGTGTTTCACAGTGACCGATCGCCAAAAATCCTTGGTGAGACTGGCAGGAATCTGAACATACGACTGACTGAACACAAACAGGCGACAAAAAATGGTGACATCAACAATCACATTGCTGAACACCATTTACGCACGAATCACAGAATTGACTGGGACTCTGCCGAATGCGTTACCTACAGTACGGACTACTATAAACGACTCACTCTAGAAAGTTGGCTTACTAACTTAGAACAGACACCTGAACAGATGTCAACAGCTACCAGCGGCTTACAAACGACTTGTCAACAAAACAGACGAACAATAGACTGAACTCACTGATGAATTTGACTAACAATACGACTACAGAAATTACACTGACAATACACGGATCGAAACGCACCTATCACTGACTTGAGTCTCTACAGCCAATAACATCACGGCTAAACTGACCAATGACAGCGATAACCAGACGTATATAATATCAACTGACCATTCACAATAGGCCATTTCCGAGTTTCCTTTAGCCTCTCTATCAAAGCGAGGCTAGGTGCGAAACCTTTCATATGAAAATGAGTTTTCATTCACATGCAAATAAAACTTAATTTCATATGAAAGGTTTCGCACCTATCCTCGCTTTGATAGAGAGGCTAAAGGCAACTCGGAAATGGCTCTGAAGATGACTTCCGCTCAGGTTGTCGAAACGTCAGTCATTGTCAACAACAATAGTTTTTTTTTTCAGAACTACACTCACCCGGACGATCACAAACGACAGACTACACTCCTGGGTTCAAACCATTAACAATAAAATCTATGCTAATTAACATTGGCTTTCCAAACCACCGTCACACTTATTGTTTTCTTTATTCAAACTTGATGAATTATCAATAAAATGAGTTTGAGAAGTAATAATTTTTCATATCAAACACAAGGAAGAATGTTTCATCGGGATTTACACTGAGAAGTGGGTTGAAAAACGAGGCGCGGCGTTGTTTTTTTTAACCCACTTCGAGATGTTTGGATACCTGATCAAACACTCTTTCAAGTGTTTATAGCTTCTCAAACTTATCATTAAATGCGGAGAAAGTGAAGGAATAAAATCACCAAAATCTATGCAAACAAGAAACCTGCATGGAGGCGTTCATGCGAGATGTTTTGGTCGATGTAAGCATAATTATAAACTTGGAATGGCTACCCACAGTCACAATCTGTTTATACCTACAAACATGTAGCTGTACACAGCTTGAACTCGTGGCATCTTTAATCCATTGCAGTCTTGATTCCTGAAGGCCGGTTTTCTCTAACGACGGAGTCTTAGTCAGAAGGGCAGAGCGTTACGATCTAGTGAAAATCAAACCGACGGAATCGGAAGAAGATCACAGAGTCATAAGCGGAATCGGAAGAAAATGGAACCGTTCTGATTCTTCCGACACCGATTTCGTCGAGCTTATGACTCCGCTTACGACTCCGATTTTCGATTTTCACTAGGTCGGAAGCGTTCTTACGACTCCGACTACGACTCCGACTCCGACTTCGACTCCTTCGCCAGTGAAAACCAGCCTTGGGTTCTGTCCTCGTGCACCGGTTACAAAAAGAACGAAACAAAGACTAAACAATAAACTACACGAAAACAATAGATCACAAACAAAGAGAATACAATGTAAAATCCCTCGTGTACCGGTACACCAGGACATAGCCCAGCCTTGAGTGTTTTGAGTACTTTTACAGAGAAGTTACATAAGCTTAAAACTACATCTAAAAAGTGAGACTACAAGACATTCACTACTGATATTCAGTAGCCGACACTTTAAACCAATCGCTAACTGAAATGACAAGTTCTATAAAACACAAAACTTGCCGGAGCAAAAATCCCACAGAATAAGCTGCGAACACAATATTAAACAGTCCTATCCATTTATGAATGCATTGCATTGTCTCGAGAACTTGAACTTGTACGCTGTAATTCTTCCTTCTGAGAGAGGTCACGTCGTCTCGCGATTTGTGGCGACAATGAAAAAAAAAAATCAACTGAGACTTAAACGCGGTCTGCCACAGGTATCCCGCGTAATTAAGACCAGGTATCCAAACCTCCTTCGCGGTAGTGATTTCCTTTGTGCTCTCGTTGTTTAGTGTACAAGTATGCAAAGTTTTTTGTTTTAATTCTTTTAGGTCTATCGCCAGGAATACCTGGTATTAATAAAGGGCTCAACAAAACAGTGTTTGACAACCTTGTCAAGCATGGCAGGAAATGGGTTTACAACCAAACTCAGAAAGTCTTGGAGTCAGTGATCTTTGAGTACACGGACTGGACAAACCAGACTAATCCGCTAGTGGTGCGACAAAAGTACATGGATGTCATCACAGATGCACTGTTTAAAGCGCACGCAGTGCGTTCAGCTCAGGCATTTGTCAAAAGCAAGATACCAACTTTCTTTTACTGCCTCGATCACTTTGATGGTTCCACAACACATTTTGCAGAATGGGCCGGGGTGATTCATGGCGGTGATCTTCCGTACGTGTTCGGAACTTACTTCTTAGGGTACAACAAGAGCGCCAAAGCGCAAGGTGTGGAAATAACCTTCTCAAAGAAAATAATTACCATGTGGAGTGACTTTTCTAAAAGTGGGTAAGTTGAGTTTGGAAATTTTCCTTGCTAAACGAGGTTTATAAATTTGTTGCGCGTGGATCACTTTAAAGGCGGTGGAATCTATATATTTATTTTTGTATATATTGGGTTGGTGTCCTGCGGTGCATCCTCCCCTGAGCTTCCCAAGGGTCTGCGAGACGGTTGTGCCTAAATCATACCGTCCAGAAGGACGACAGACACCTTATTGAGACTTATATAATGTAATGTCGACACTTAGAATTTTATTTTCAATAAATTTTTAAGTGTAAAAAAGAAAATCTAAAATCCCCACTCAGAATTGAACCTGTGACCTTATATAGGCTTAGGCTTACATAGCCTACCGTACCACTGTACCACCTAGTTTCTCGGGTTGTTTAGTCCTAAATTTAACAATATAAATTGCTACCCCCAACCTCAACTGAAAGCTAACCAGTTTCCCCGTTATATAAGTCTCAGTGAGGTGTCCGACGTCTTTCTGGACGGTATGATTTGGGCTTGACCCGACGATTCTTAATTAATTCCGACACGGCATTCATGTAAAACAGGCTTTATTTTAGTTTACTTTTCTTTAATAGTTAGTTATATTTTTTTAAATTATAGAAGATTAATTTATATACATAGTTTCGTATTAAGTTGTAGTTTATATTAAATTGTTAATGCCTGATGAATTTACCGTGTTTTTCAAATAAAGATGATGATGATGATGATGATGATGATGATGATGATGATGATGATGATGATGATGAAATCTAAAAAGGGAGGGGAAGGGGGGCGGTGAGGGCGGGGAGGGGGGTGAGGGGGGTAGGGGGTAGGGGGGGGGGTGGGCTTAATAAAAGATTTTACTGTACATGTTAGGTAACCACTGCAGATACACTGTAGTGGCAACAGGACCTATTAATATACTGTAGATCGATATTGCATACATCACAGTCAGATTTCTATCTGGGGGGATCTTATCATTAATTGACATGACCTCTCTGATTGATTAAGCATTGATATTACAGGAGAAATTTGATGCTGATCACTATAAAGTCTTGCATTCAGTTGTGATGACACTGATGACTATTTTCTAAACAGAAAGCCAACGTCAGACACCTCCAGATGGCCAGAGTACACACTTACAGATCAACAGTACATCTCACTGAGTCCATCGTCTTCTGTTCAAAAGAACATGCTTCCAGAAAAGATGGCCTTTTGGAATGAACTTGTCCCCACTTTGAAAGAACCTGCTGTACCATTGCAACCAGTAAAACCGCCTACAACACCAATGACTCCCGCTAGTCTAGCGCCGACAGCACACAAGGAGGCCAGTGTTGATAATGGTCGGAATTTCATAATTGGATGTTGGTGTTGTTCAATTTCAGGTGTCAGGCAATGAACCAATCAGAGCTTGAAGCAATTACATGTCGGCGGCGCCAAGCGCGGGAAAACGCGTGCGAGCAAGTCACGATTGGTTTTGGTTTTACTTCTGATTGGTCGAGAAAGTGGCGCGAGGTTTTTAAGCCAATCACAAAGCGTAGCAATGCAAAACCAAAGCAATTGTGTAATTACTTTTCACACAACCTCGTACCCAGGGTCTCTCATCTTCCCGCCCCCATGGAGATGAGCGACCCTGGGTACGAGGTTGCTTTTCACACTCAATTGAAAACTGGTCTATCAGTTATGACCCTGGGTACGAGGTTGCTTTTCACACTCAATTGAAAACTGGTCTATCAGTTATGAACCAAATAGTCCTGATTTGCTTTGACAAATGCTCGAAACGTCAGCTTTTGAATCATTTTACGGTGACCAATATACCTTACCTTTTTGAGTCCATATTATAGAACTACCGTAGAGTTCCAAAAGTCGCTGCCCCCGTTACATTCGGAATTAGCAGGTCTAAGGGGCCACAACTTTCGATTAGCCGCCACTTTCGGGTAGTCGTTACTTTCGGGTAGCCGTTACTTTCGGGTAGCTGTTACTTTCGGGTAGCCGTTACTTTCGGGTAGCCGTTACATTTGAGCAGCCGCTAATTTCGAGCACCTAAAATATGTGAGTAATTGAAAAAACGAACGATGATAAACAACCACAGAATAGGCATAATGTCATTTCAATTCTCTCTTGCTCATTGATTATTCGGCATTCCTCGGCATTATTGTACAGTAAAATCTGCTGGAGACGTTAGACCTCAGTATGGATTGGACCATTACTTCGGGGAACCTTTACTTTCGGATGGGTCGTTACTTTCGGGAATTACTAGGAAGGTCCGAATATGTAATGTTACTTTCAGGGGGCCGCTGCTTTCAAACTCTACGGTATTATAAGGATCAATAGTTCAACTGATGCTAATTTTTATGAAAACTACACATACTTTATAGTTATAAAGTTTCAGTATGACTTTGCTTTGTTTTCCTCCCATGTGGTCTTCCATCTCTTTTCATTATTGTTTTTGTTTTATTTTTCAGGAACTGAGTATGCTCTAATCGCACTAGTTGCTGTTTTTGGAGTTCTACTTATTGTTCTTGTGGTTGTCACATGCCATCAAAGGCGAAAGCTGAAAAATGCCCTCTCTGAACCTGGTCCAACTACCAGGCTAATATAGTTTTGATATTTGTAGCATTGTAGTTTTAATATGGTAGTGGCAGTCATCATTTCATTGGTGGTTTCAATGGTTAATTCAAACACAAACTGGGAATTTATTTCTCCGACTCGGCTAATTCCGTTAATAGGCTGACATAGTTTCAATACTTGTGGCAATGTAGTCCTAATATTGTAGTCGCAGTAATGTTATCATTATTTTTTTTTTGTAATGGGTAATTCGGATGCTGGTTCAACTAGTAATGATAATTATAATAACCAACACGTAATTCCAATATTCTCAAGAAAGTAGTTTTAATAAATTTTAAATAACTTGTTAAGAAGAAACAAGTGTAGTGCCTAGTCACGCGATATGCGAGTTTGCAGCTGGCATTCAAAAATAATTTACGAAAGTATATAAAAAAGTAAAAATATATTATAAAAATGGCTAGTCGATGATGATTTTGTTTTAATCCCTGAAGCAAGATATAATAACAAGTCAGCACCTGTTAGACACAAATAATAATAAAAAACACGAATTCGGGGTTAATAAAGTGTGTTATAGCTGAATATTTCCCAAGCAGTCAACCTTGGTATTAGGTAAGATGTTAGTTTACTGGAGATAGTTGAGTTCCCATAACATCATTAATTATTGCTTCATTTAACGTGATTTCTTCCCTGCAAATGTCCCCCATATAAAGGTCACACCTTTTAGGGGTTAAAGTTAACGTTTTTGGTACCTCTGGGATGTTTTGATACACGTGTGGGTGTTTTGGTGCCCCTGGGGTGTTTTGGTATCCTTGGGTGTTTTGGTGCCCCTGGGGTGTTTTGGTATCCTTGGGTGTTTTGGTGCCCCTGGGGTGTTTTGGTATCTTTTGGGTGTTTTGGTGCCCCTGGGGTGTTTTGGTATCTTTTGGGTGGTTTGGTGCCCATGGGGTGTTTTGGTATCCTTTGGGTGTTTCGGTATCCTTGGGTGTTTTGGTGCCCCTGGGGTGTTTTGGTATCCTTTGGGTGTTTTGGTACCCTTGGGGGTGTTCAGTTCAAATATATCCTCAGCTGTAGCTATCAAGGTAACGATAAGGGTGAAGACAAAATAAATACCAATGTCACTGCTTTTCAAATTCTCAGTTAAGTAAATCTAAGAGGAAAAATAAATATGTAGGGGACCATAATACGAAGTTCTGGTGCCTTTTAAATTTGATGAGCGCACCCGTCGCTTTTGTACACCCCCTCCTCCTTCCCCTCCCCTGAAACCCGGATTTCCCCGATATGGGTGGTAAGAGAAGGCGTACACGAGGAATGAACAGAGAGATTAAGCTGTATTCTATCATAATTCCACGAATTAAAGCTTGGTTCCCACTACCGTCTTAAGCAGAATCGGAATCGGAATCGGAATTGCAAGAAACTTACGATCTAGTGGAAATCAAAACGACGGAAGCAGAAGTGGCAGAATTGTAATTCGGAAATGTAACACAACCTAAATGGCCTGTCTCCGAACTTTCCACATCAGTTGGTTTTTCTCGCCTTTAAGTTCAGCGATGCTTGCGTTTGCTTAAGGTACTACTTTTGTAAACTTTTACACCGTAAAAGGACATATGCGTGACAGTTATGTCACGCCAATAAAGACAACAAGTTCAGTTAACAGCATCAGCAAGTTTATTAATAGCACACTACCATAAAGCAAAGTTAAATTACACTGCAAGATATACATCGATAGTAGTAACACTATCTGAATGGGTGTCTAACTCTTCTTATGTTCTGAGAAAAAATGATGTTAATTTATCAGCTGTCAATTAGATTTGGGCCCAATACGGCACAAAAAAGAGGGGTTAAGGACAGAAGATAATCTTATGACGATAATGGGGGTTATGATAATGACGATGATGATACCAGCTGACAGGTCAAAAGACTTTAGCTATGTGTTGATGTTTCATAACTACACGTAAAAACGTAGACCTTTTCTGAGTTAGAACACCCATTGCTCAAACTCGAGAAATCACAAATTTCTAAGTACACATGCAGTCTTCGTAGTGTTTAATAGGTGATATTTAAAATGCAGTCAGTTCATTTACAGCAAACTATGCAAATATATTTTTATGGCATATAAAATGTACAAAAATGATACTACAGTTATGCTCTTAGTTTTATAGTTTTTTCTTCTGTTTTCTAATTTTGTAATTTTTTTGTTTGTCTTTTTTGTCACATGTGACTTTAAATTGTTAGCTACCGGTAACATAACCTTCGCCCTTTCAGACTGGTAAATACACAAATAATATTTACATTTTAACGTGAGTAACTGGTCAAGCTAACATATTGCAGACATTTTGTCTTGTACCAAATGGTCTTTTCAACGGATTGTGATAGACTTAACCACAGGGCTACCATTTTCCTTTGAATGGTAGTCTGTGATTTGAAATGGTTGTCAGTCTGATGAAACAATATCTTTGAATGAGGTGTCTCTGGCTAAAATGAATAAAATGAAATAAAACTCTCGACTCCCTTGTTTTACTGTGATTTACTTGCCAAACTGAGGGTTGCGACAATTAACGTTTATTACAACTGATGGTTTGACTCATTAATGAGTAATTAATAAAAGCACAGACTACTACTTGTATAGAGCGTGATAACCTGTGGTATCGATTGATTGCCTTCGGCTCAACCGAAATCACATTCGAAAGTAGTCTTTTATGTACTTGACGCAGCATTGTTTGTTATCTAAAATAGCTTGACCAATCCTCTTTGAAGACATTAACTAAACTAGAGCTATTCGATCGGTATTCAATGAATTGAAATAATTCAATCCACTCTAACTGAGTAAAAACCATAAAAAGGCTTTTAATGGAGGTTCTAGACCCAGTTTTACAAAAAGCGGACAGCGTTATCAAAGTGAACAAATATCTATCTGTCTGATTAAGTATTTCTCAATTAATGCATGCTTCTGTGGAAATCAATTTGGAACACTTAATTAAGCTATTCATTCTTTAAAGAACCCAGCCTTCTGTGCTTTCCACTGTTTTGGGCATAAAAAGGACGAGGAATAATAAGCACGAGTAAAGGGACAGAGCAAGGGACTG
Source organism: Cladopsammia gracilis (assembly GCA_022457155.1). NCBI lineage: Eukaryota > Metazoa > Cnidaria > Anthozoa > Scleractinia > Dendrophylliidae > Cladopsammia > Cladopsammia gracilis. The sequence goes on from JAJGOT010000021.1 coordinate 568,955, forward strand.
GTGAAGACGCCAAAAATCCGACCATTCTCGCTCGCCTTATCTCCCCACCCCTTCCGCCGTTTTCCTCGGAGCCGCGACCTGGTAATTTATAGAATTGCAACTTTTCTTAATATCTTTGGAAAACATTGCTTCATTACTTGCAAAAACTACACAGCTAACAATAAGTTCATTTATAACTTGAAAACGTGGCGCCCTTAAATATTGAAAGGACTTTTAACCCTCGGACGTACAAGGGGGGGGGTGGGGGGATGCCACCCCACCTTAAGGTTTTTCTCCAATATTTTCAAGACCATTTACGTTTCGCACATGATGCCGTTTTTAGTAGCTGTTCGTTTATCCTTGAGACACATTTTGGTAAAGTTTGGCGAAAACCGGTTGCTATGCTAAAAAGATATGACGTCATAAGTAACATGAGGTGAAGCCATTTTTGAATAAAAATGCGTGTTTTTCACCTTTTTTCAGTTAAAAACATATAAAATGCTATCAAAAGCATCAAAAAGATTAATTGTGTGTTATTTTGCAATTCTAGCAAACAATATTTGCAATTTCCGCATTTCCCCGATAATTTTTGAGTAAAATCCAAGATTGCGGCTATATTGGCGGCAATTTGGATGTCGTCACGGACACCCAGCAGCGCCACAACCCATAATATTTGCCTTTTAATATCTTGTAGAACACATTACGGACTATCTATTAGATGTAAAATATTTCCGAAATATTGCAACATCACAAAAACTCAAGGGGGGGGGGGTGTTACAACCCCCCCCCCCCCCCCCCTTGTACTATGGTGGGGGTATAAGTTTGCCTGTACGTCCGAGGGTGAATATCACTGAATATAAAAACCACCCATGAGAATCTCGGTCCTTGTACTATTTGACATGTTATCACTTGTAACTCGAAAGCGTGCACAAATGGCAAAATCGAAGGACCCATTGCTTCCTAGAACACTATGTTCTGTTCAGAACACTTCCTTCTTGTGTCCAGCCCTCTTTATGTCCTTGGCGGGACAAACACGTTATTGTTCTATGCTCAACTTGTATTTTGCATAAAAAGAAGAATAGAGTGTGGAACAAGAAGTTGATGCAATAGCTCTTTTCGCGGTTAACCTTTCTCATTTGCATTGCAATAAAAATCAACATGGTTGCGAGGCAATTTCGGGCAGAAACTGCAAAATTGCCCGAAATTGCCTCGCAACCACGTTGATTTTTATTGAAATGCAAATGAGAAAGGTTAACCGCGAAAAGGGCTATTCGAAAAAAATCTTAAAAAAAAATACTTTGGATGTAGTAGTGAATAAATTTTTCTCACACTTAGATCGATCAACAAGGCTTCCACCTCAACAGACCATAACTTCTTATCGTTACCACCTTTTTTATCCGAAATTCAACCGTTTTGCTTTTGATTACGGGTTTATAAAACTGCCATCAAATGATTATGACTGAGCTCGGATCAAACGTTTTTCTTGTAATAAATATATCTGGGAAGTTTTTTTAACACTGGAAAAGTTGAAAATTTCCATAGTATGTAAAAAACATGTAAATATCATGTAAATCCTCAAAAAGATACTATAAATGAAAATTTTCATGATTTTTACCCATTTACATGTTTTGAGAAATCCTGTAATATATATAGATAGCCCAAGCCTAACGGCGTCGCAGTTTGAACAAGCTTAACTAAGGTAAAACTTAACTAAGGTGAAAGGTTGGAAGCACAAGAATTAAGATTGACGAACGGGCTATTTTCAATTTTAGCAATTCTCAAAAACAGTATTACGCGACCGTCTGCACAGTACATTTTTATAGACCGTACGAAAGTTCACAAAAACAACTGTTCTCTGTCCAGAATAACTAGTACCACTAGTTTCCGAATAAAATACAGTTTTTGTTTGTCAAAAATTGCCCGAGAAACTGATTTGAAAATCAAAAATTGCAAAAATACACAAACATATTTGCATAAGGCGATGCGAGTGAAGATAGAACTGTACTATAAAATTAAAGTCTTGTTTTGTTTACATAAAATCGCTTTTCAAACTATCTAATGAATGAACAAACACATAAAAATGGACAACAGAATCTTCTTTCGAAAAAAATTATTCAAATCTCCATTAGTTTACCTTACGTTTAAAAGCAAAACGCGTACCATTTAATTATGAGAGGGTCTGAATGGGGGGTCCACATGTCGGTTGTCGGTTAAAATTTCATTACTTTGTCGGTTGTCGGTAAATCTCAGTTAATAATTAAAATGGAAGATAATGCAAGTTAATTATTCACATTTGTTATGTAATTTGCGCATTTTTAAGACTTTAAACTCTAGACGAAGTGTAAAATTTGTAATAATTCATTATTTGATTGCATTTAAAATTAGTTAACTCTGTTTTTTTTTAAGCAACGGGATCGTCTACTCCACTTTTATTTGCAAATCTAGTATACCGATAAAATCACCAAAGCTTTTATTCTGGATGTGAATTTGTTTTCCTGTCGATTACAGGGCAACGAAGTAAATCAAGAGACGTAAATTTGACAAGAGTGAAATGCCCACTTTGGCCTTTGGGATACGTAATTTTGTTAGCTACGGAAGTCTTTTTTTTTTGCCAAGACGTCCACAAACACTTATTACACATAACACTTATTACACACTTATTACACACAACCTATTGCACTTATTACACACGGCTCTCGTGCCTCTACCGTGGGGTATCTTTGTTTTTTTTTGCCAAACATTTCGCTGCCATGCGTATCATGCACCGTTTGATGGATGTTTAATGATTTTACAATTATTATTACCTCTTACCGTCACATGTCGAAACGCACAAATGCACGAACAGCCCTGCCGGATCGTGTAACGCACGCTCTGTTGACAAGCTCTGAATGTTCTTCAAAATCTGATTCCTCGTCATCCGAATCTGTCTCATATTCCTCAATTTGTACTTCCCTGTGATCCTCAAACACCTCAGTAACATCCCCTTCGTTCACAAATTGTATGCTAACAACGCTTTGTGGTACTGCATTCGCTGATGATACATTGTTTTCTTCAGGGAATCGAAGTCTCTCTTCAGACTCGTCGGTGCGATGAACAGCGTAGACAGCTGTGGCAAGGCCCAGCCTTATCTTTTGTGGTCTCGCTCCTAACTGTCCGTTGGCGTACTGGTCTATAACTCTCTAGCCACTCTTTGATCTGTCCTTCCATACCTGGTGTTATGTCCTCACTTGGCAAAGGTGTTATCATAGTTATAGCAGAAAGGGGCATGGCAGATTGAAGGAGCGGATAGTATGATTTGTCATGCGTGTAGAACTTTGCTGCCGATTTAGATGTGCGCTTCAGAGATTCCTTGCAAATTGTTCCAAAATCCTGCGCATGTGTAAGTACGTACCGTAAATGTCTCATGTTTAAAGTGCGAGACAGCGTGCAAATTTTCCACTTCTGTTGTGAGCAACGTTTCGAGCAGCAGATCATCTAGAAATTGGGGGTTAACGTCCATCACGTTCTTGTATAGCCTGTCCATCCCCTTTTTTAGCAAAGACACAGATACTTGCGTCTTCTGTTTCCTATGCATGTCTCCCTCAACTGGTAGCGTTCCTTCACCTTACTCACAGTATCTTTTACATATTTGTCAATCTTTGTCACGTTCTCTTTTTCTTGTTTCAAGGACACCCCTTCAGGTTTCATACCGTTAGAATGAATTCCAACGGTATCGTAAAGGAACCAAGAATCCCCAGAAAAGATATCGTTTCTGAGAGGCTCGTCACTATCTTCACTTTTCCAGCGGCAACATCTGTAACAAACAAAGTCTTGTCTACGGAGCATATCCCCTCGATTTGTTTGAATGTGCATGAATCTTGTGTCCCATCGGAAGAACTGTTGTGGCCACTTCCTACCAAAGCCCTAACCGAGTTATCATCAGGGTTGTACTGCATGACCTTTCCCGCCTTTGTATCCGTGTACACTACCTTCCCGTTCAAGGCGCATACTTGGTTTACCTCAGAGCAAGGAAGAGTCGAGTTGCAAACAGCTTGTGACACCGTCGTTGTGCTAAGTTCACATTTGTACAGCCCACCTTGGCTCGACGCTCCTGAGAAGAATGCGCATTGGTCAAGTAGAGTAATGGACAAAAGGTTTACGATGCTGGATGGCTAGGCAGTGAATTTCGTAGCATTGCCGTGAATGGTCACTCCATGAAATGTCAATGCTATCTGATAGACATATTGACCCTCGTCATCACTACAAAATAACAAATCATTGCTTGCAGCACAGATAGCAGAAGGCTTACTAAGACGATTAGGATGTATCTGGACGTGTTCCGCACAGTCAATGCTCTTAGAAATGGCACCCAAGTGGTCGTTAAGTCTTTGGCGCAAAACCGGAACTGTTCCATCCGTTGGGAGAGATAGTGCCTTTAAGTGACTAAGAAGTTCAGCTCGTCGCTTGAGTGACTTTGTACTTATTTTCACTTTTCCCTTGAAGTCGACAAAAGAAATTGTTGATTTTCCCCTTTCGCACAAGAATGCAATCTCATCGATGAAGCACAAGTTCCTAGCATCCCTCAGTCCATCTCGCACAACAGAGACATCTGCTGGCTGGTGCAATCTTATTGTTAGGAGTCTTGATAAACCTGTCTCAAAGTTGTAATCAAGCGCAAGGATCGAGCCCGTTGGGCCATTAGAAACTGCGATCGGGTGAGGGCATACACCGCGTTGGTTACTTGTCCAACATCTGTATTGTTCTGGAACGATGGTATGCACAACGAACTTAACGTCCTCCAGCACTTTGAGAACTTCTCACCGTGTTAAACGAATAATGGGTTCGACAGCCATTCTGTCTTTATTCCTAACACATTCAAGTGAAAGCAGCTTTCGAAGCTTCTTTTTGATAAACGCCTCCTCATTCTTGTCACGTAAGCTTCGAAGCAACACGAGATTGCTAAATTCACCGTCTAAGTTGATAAACCAGTTCGACCAGCTGCACTTACAGCTTTTTCCAACGTGAACGACATCTGGCAAGGGAACTACCAATTCTAATTCCGGTGGCAGTTCCTTGTTATCTGCTATGTCACTTAAGCGAACAAGTGCCTTCTTGTTGCACTCCTTGCAGTCGGTTGCTACTGCCGTGACAACTAACTTTTGGCACGTTACGTTTCTATCTAAGCAGGAATTACATGCCCTTAAAGACGGGTGATAAGAAACTTGCCCCTTGTTCTTGCAGCTTGCACAGACCGATTTTGCTTTTAGGCACTTGCTCATTGCTACCCATTTTGAGGCCTCACTCATCACAATATGTTTAACGCTTCGCTGACCTTTCAAGCAATTTTCACAGGTTTGTACGGTTCTAATACTATCTTTCATGCAAGAAAATGTTTCTTCTCCAGTCACAGATTTGGGTCGGAAATGAAGCGCCACGGGCATTGCAGCACCGTTATCAAGCGAGGTCGCAATTGTTACGTCTGCGCTGGTGATTAGATTGTTCTTTATCTTTTCAGGGTCTGGAAGTGGATCCTTTTTCACGAATTTCTCGTCCACTTTATGTTTAAGACCAATTACTTGTTTCGCTCTTTCTATCGTTCCCCGCGCTCCCATTTTCTCTTTTACTGTTCTTTACTGATCGGAGCCTCTGCGGAGGAGAGAGCATCCATGCGACCTTGACTCTTAAGAGTGGCATCATTCTTGTTCTTTCTGAATCATGACACAACAGCAGGGCGTCTCATCAGCTCCCTTACGAGCCGCTGTTCTAGAAATGAGCCCGCCGCTGCTCTCCGAAAAGGAGGATCCGGGGCATTAAAGTAATTTGAAGACAGGAACTTCTATAATTGACGAAATTTGGAATTAATGTGGTTACGTCTGGTGAAATAGAGCCCACCAAAGGATCTGGACATTTCCTGCGCTAAAAATAAATTCAAAATGCTCTTCTTTCTGAATACAAACATCCCTATAATGTCGGACCATGTCGGTTGTTGGTTAGAATTTATTTGTCGCTAGTCGGTAATTTTTTCTCGTTTTGTCGGTAGTCAGTAATATTTTTCGCCCTTTGTCGCTAGTCGGTTAACCCCATTCACACCCTTCTACAAGCATTGGGGTGACTATTAGCTATTTTAGATCTCTGATATTAAGCATATTTTTTTATCCTTTTGAACTTTCATATTTATAGAGGGTAACACTAGAAGTTGTTGCTTAAATACGCAATAAGAGATCGAGAAAGAATTATAGTTTTAGAACAATCATGAGCCTCTATCAACTATCAGTTACTTTCGATTTGTTAATTTGTTCGGCTGTAAATCTATAACATGCATATTCTTATTTAGAGAGTTTAAATAGTCAGACTTTTAAAATGTCTATAAAATGATTGAAACATAAATTCTTTTGATATAGGTTAAACGAAAAATCAAAATAAATAAATAAATACAGTCAGCAAGGTATTTTGTAACAAGCTCAAACAAAAAAACATTACTGTAGATTGAAGCTAGTACTGAAATCAAGGCTGACGGCACAAAGAAACGCGCTCTTAGCCTTTCAGATACTTACCAGAAACAAATTACATACATACAGCTTGCTTGAACCACTATAATATAATTATTCTACCAATACACTACTAGGATGTATATTTGGTTGAGATTAAATATTATTTACAATAACAACGTATGTTTGGTAAAGATGTAAGACAAAACTGTCGACAAACGTGTAACCTAGTCGAATGTTACTAAAATTGAATCAAATCATCAAGTTAATTTATCGAAAGGCCAATGTAATGTTGTATCGATTTAGGTAAAATGATTGATAGGTTCTGTTTTAAATTTTACACATCGTACATCTTGTTTACAGAATTACTCCCTGTACACATATTCCCACTGGCCTGTGTACAGCCGCTGGCTTTCAAACGAAAAAAAATAATTACTGACTGAGCACCACCTGCAAGCGGTCAGTTATATAATCTGCACTGAACCTGCTTCATGAAAGAAAATAGGGTCGATTAATAACTGAAGCAATTTTTGGTGAATTTGAGAACCCAAGGTTACAAAACCAGATTTATATAATTTTCCAAATGTAGATCAGTGATTTGAGAAAGAGAAAACAGAACAGAGAAAAGCTTAACTCGGAGGGAAAATAACATCGTGAATGTCAACCAACCCTCCATCTACGTCTTCTTCCTGGCCTACTGTAAAACGAACAAGATTCCTAGTGAAACAGATAATGGCCGTTTTTATACTAGAGACGCATTATCCGTCTGGACGAACTTGGGCAAACATTTGTAGTTCGTCTGGTTATGCGTCTCTAGTATAAAGACGGGCACAAGACGCATTATCCGTCTAGACGAACTATCTTTCGAAATGCGTCGTTCAGACGGATAATGCGTCTTGTGCCCGTCTTTATACTAGAGACGCATAACCAGACGAACTACAAATGTTTGCCCAAGTTCGTCCAGACGGATAATGCGTCTCTAGTATAAAAACGGCCAATATGCGTGTAGTAAATCACCTTCGGAATTACCATAAAAAATATAATAATTCAATCGCAACTTCTTACCCTTGGATGGAAGAGGAAATGAAAAATATATTAACTATAAACGCCCAGTCACATTTCTCGTAATACATCTTAGTCAAGCCATATACATATAACATAAAACATGTCCGCGTGAGGCCTTATATAAAGTATGAATATGAGGGGCCAAGAATGGGAAATCGGATGGATTATATTTGTTTGAAAATTTGATCAATGATTTCAGAACAGAAGGAAGCTAATTTCACATGATGGATATATCCTGAGAGAGTAACCAAGTGATCTTGACCCGCGTTACCCAGCCCCCTTCACCTACTTTTGAAAAAAACGAACGTATTTGTTGATATTTAGTGGTACCAAGAAGAAGGTCGGAATAAACTTTAAACAACTGAGAAGGTAATAAAGCATGCATATAGTAATTGTAAATAAGCATAGAAATGGCTTAGTGACGTGATGTGTCATATATTGTATAAAGAGGCTATAAGAAATATGCCCTATTTAAATTATAACGAAAAAAAAATCATTCGCTGCAATATCATTACCGTTTACGGTTTGCGTTTTTTTAATTCTACGGTCACTAACCCACTCATCCTTTTTTATGCCAGGGAGACACCTATAAGGCCTCACAAATTCTAGTGCAGTGCAGGTAAACAGTTCTACTGAAAGAAGTATAGGTTTTTACTTACACTTATCTTTTTGTATTAATTAATTGATGCATTTCCCTTTTGTTTAGTCACTACCACAGTTGCGAATATTACAGTAAGGTATAACACTAAGATAATATACATAGTGGGAACTACAGTTCCTTACTTGGATGTAAGCGGTAAGGAAAGAGCAGTTTTCTGCATAGTCAAAGCACACCCGCCTGCTGAAATGTAACATAATTATACTTATCTTTATTTAAAGATGATTAAAAAGGCGACTGTATTGTTCAGGGACAAATCTCTTCAAAGTGATCGAAATTAATGTGTCCCCAATGGCCCGAGGAACTGTCAATCAAACGCAACTGAGCATGTTTACCAGTGTACGCCGATACATCCCAGCTTTTCTCTGTCACAGTCAAAAAACAATTCCCAGTCTCCTTCAAAGCTACATTTCCTTCAACAATTAGCTCAGCGCGAATAACTCGTTCATCACAACCGCCTCCGATCAAGAACTTGAACAAATTTCCAAAAATCACAAAACTGGGTGACGTCATTGAGCCCTGTGGACCATCTCCTTGTATTGCGCCAGCAGGTTGAGAGGGACTGGATCGATTCTCATGGCTTCCTATCCACCAGTCTCCTTTGTGGTTGGACGGTTCTCTACTCCTCGCTGTTGGGTTATCCCCGTATGTTGGCTGATTGTTGAATGCAGTACCGGTTAACGTCCATCCTGATAATCCTTTTTCAAAATCAAATACAGTGCCACATTTAAGCACTAAGAAGAGAAAAAAAATAAAGTTTGTTTTAATACTTTTAATACTAAACAATTTCTTGACTTGTGCATTTATAAACAATCGATCAATGAACAATTTGGGACATACAAGCAATGTTACCCCCGCCGTGGTACAAGGGGGGGGGGGGGGGGGGGTGTAACCTCTCCCTTGGGGTTTTTGCGGTGCTACAATATTTCGAAAATATTTTCCATCTAACAAATAGCTTTTGATGTGCTCTTCTAGATAAGGCAAATATTATGGGTTGTTTCGCTGCTGGGGTCCGTGACGTCATCCAAAATGGCCGCTAAGATGGCCGCCATCTTGGATTTCACTGAAAATTCAAATTTATCGGTACAATGCGAAAAAAGGCAAAAAACACGCATAAATGCGCGCCGTGATCACTTTCTGTGCTAAATAAGAAGCAAAGGACCGCGAACGAAAATGCTGCTATTGTACGTATAATTTGGAGAAGATCTAGTCTGCCAAAAATGAAGAAAAGATCAAAGTATAAAGCAAGAATGATACTACGTAGTATCAGCTTTGCTTTATACTTTACTTTCTGTGCTTTTGAATGCGTGCAACAAATCAGATTACCCGTATGAACAATGGAGCATTTGAAAACAAAAACAAACGACCGCAACGTCTTTTGGGTGAAGGTGGGCCTTTAATTCAATCAATCAATCAATCATCTTTATTTAATCACGGAATCTCATCATAAAAATGCTCTTCCAGAGAGTCGTGCAATAATATAATCATGCAATAAAAAATAAAAATGGTCATTAAAACTATACTAAATTACAAATATGATAAAAACGATTTCAGGCTTGTCTGCCCTTTAGTAGTATTTGATAGACTATTCCAGAGAACTGCCCCTCTATAGTGGAAGCTATTTTTTCCAGCCTCAGTATACGGTCTTGGTACAAATAAATTATATGTTGAGTTTCTTAGATTGTAAGAATACATAGAGTTTGTACTATTAAAAATTTGAGCCAAATGATCAGTTACATTTCGATTTTTCAATTTATACATTATTATGGCTAGTTGTCTTGTCCTTCGTGTTTCAAGATTATCCCACCCAAGTTCATCCAGTATCTCAACTGATCGTCTATCGTAGTTAGAGGAGGTTATCACCCTGGCAGCTCTGTTTTGGAGGGTCCTTTCCCACAACTCCCCCACACTATACTACAATAATCGAAATATGGTAGTACAAGGGAGTAGTACATCATAATTAATGTATGATAAGGTAAGAGATGCCTTACACGTCCAATCCCTCCGGAGGTTTTCTTAGCAATTTTGTCTACATGATCTCTCCAAGATAATGATTGATCTATTTCAACACCAAGATATTTGTACGTCTTATCCCTTACAAGGGGTTTGTGATTGACATGAATATTAAACTGGTGCTGAAGGTGTTTTATCCTATATTGACTAGCTACAATCATATATTTTGTCTTTACCACATTTAGGCTAAGTTTATTCGCTATTAGCCATGTATGTATTTCATGTAGATCATGATTCATTTGTTGCTCCAGAATGTACTCATCAGCATGTGCAACAGTTAAACTAGTATCATCTGCATACTTCCGCACTTTAGAGAAGAGGTTACAAGATGTAGTTGCATACATCTTGTAACCTCTTCTCTAAAGTGCGGAGAAGAGGTTACAAGATGTAGTTGCATGCAGTACAACTACATTTACAGCAAAGCACGAAAAAAGTACAGAAACCGAGAGTGATGCACACACCAACAGCGAGTACCTGTAATTTAGGCGCACAGTGTAGTCCATTTGAGATCTAAATTTCGTCAAGTTGTTGTTTTCATAAGCTATTTTTCTTTCGCAAATAATCTTATCATTAAGTATGATACAGAATACTTTGAGGATAAGGGGGCTGTCATTTAACCAAGACTGAAAAATTTGATATTTGCCAATAATGAGAAAGTAGTTTAAGACTACGTACGTTTACGTTTACGTTATTGGTTGGTTTACATTGGTTTACGTTTCCGTTTACATTGGTTCCGGATTCGTTTTGCCGTTTACAAGCAGATGGGTGAATAAAAACGTCCCGGTTTGGTCGCGTCTCCGGAGATTTTGAATACGAAATCTGACGTGAAGACTTTGTATGCGATTGCTGTTAAATCCGCAATGTTTGTTATGGCTACTGCCGTATTCCTGAGAAAGCGTAAGTTAATGATTCAAGTGATGTTAACGTCGACCACAGTTTGCGGGAGACGGTGACGATGGCAGGGCCGAAGACCTCGACGTTTTTGGGTAAGACCCGACAGGACAAGTGTCTGGTTGGACAACATGATGGACAACGTTACCGTGGTCAACGAGTGGAAAGAAAACTTCAGAATGTCTCGCAATACCTTGATGACGCTCTGTGAAGATCTTAGACCCCTACTTGAGAGAAAGTCAACCAAAATGAGGCGTCACATTAACATTATAAACGAACTTGATCAAAAAATTCTGGACTGCCAATTTTGACCCATTTTAATACCTATTTTATCCAGATTTCACATACTCTCTTTAAAATATTATCGATAATTGGCTTTTTCACATACAGTTGTTCTTTTGACTTCATTTTATTTCGTTTTTCGGATAATTAGTATTATAATTCAACGCATTGATACACTGCCCAAATATGGTCAAAAAGTTATCGATATGCGTTATGTCTACATGACGTATAACCAGCGATGGCGGTAAATTTCGCATTTTGAAGGAAAGTGAAAATGACTGCTGGCTGCAATTTCGTGTTTTTGGGCGAAAAAGTGCGTGCACTATTAGTTAAAAAAGGGAAAAGAAAGAAAAAAAGAGAAGAAAAGAAAAGAGAAAAAGTATTTTTCACATGATTGGACAAAAAAAGGCGCGAAATTTTCGCGTTGTCGCGGGCGCTGTACTGGTCACAGTGTTTCTTGGCGTAGCTGAATGAAAACTGGTTGAAAGTTTGACCACTCGACAAGGAGTGAATGAAGGAGCACAATTTTCGTAAAATTCCTTTGGTAATCACCCCTGGAATATGATATAGGCTTGATGCTTCCTCGGAATAGTTTCTGATCTCGTCATTACAGCTGTAGGAGCTAAGAAACGAGCAAGTTTGTAAACAACATTGATTGACACAGCTCGTACTTCGATGTTTGAAAATTTGGTGCTGATGGAAGGGAATAAAAAGCCAAATCAACTACAGGTACGATGTTTTAACCGTTTCTTGTATCCTTTAGCTGTGAATTTTTGTAAGACATACTGTCCACGCTGCTGTTCTTTCCGACTTTTCGCCGCTATGTTTAGGTTCGTAGCCGTGTGTTTGTTCAATTTGTTTTGATTCTGAATTGACCTTTTCAAGATACGAAACACTTGTAACTAAGACATTCTATGCCATTTTACTGTGTTTTAATTCTTGTAGTCACTACTTTGTCCCGTTCTTTGAGTAGACGAAAACTCTGCGTAGAATCTCTCAACTGATCGTGTACGCTAAATTATAAATTTTAGCTTAGCAAAAGTTTTGGCATTCGCCGCTTGCTGTTTACGAAATGGTGCGAGGCAAAATATTGTTGTTAGCCTTTTTACTTAATGAAAGGTTGTATATCTCAGTGAATTTTTTCTCGAAACTGTGATTTGTTATCAATGTGTTGAATTACAAAACAGTTATAGTGTTCAAGCTTGGACAATATTGACAAAGGCGCCACTTTCATTCATGAACTGTGTGATGTTGCAAGTTTCGCGCGGTAAAACATCTGTTAGCTTTTTTTAAAATAAAAGGCTTGGCTTGGATATTTTTTCTTCAAACGGTGCTTTGTTATCAATGTGTTGAATTATAAAACTATTATAGCGCGAAAGCGCGCGTGATATCGCCTAATACTTAGCCGACGAGGCCGTAGGCCGAGTCGGCTAAAATTAGGCGATATCACGCAAGCTTGAGCGTACATTATTTTTCTTGGTATTTCACATACTTTAGGGTACTTTATTCGATGTTTTAATGGCCATTTTACTGGTGTTGGGAAATTGGCGATTTTAAATAACCTTTTATCTAGTTAAATGCGCTGCATTTCTTATACCTGTTATAACTCAATTTTTATGAGGTCCTTTTTTCTTTAAATTTAACCGGATTTCATATACTAGCAATAACATCGCCAAAACTGTCTATAGAAAACGTATGAACATGGTGATAATGTTTTGCAAGTATAAGAAACGAATTAAATATGCCCGGCACTGACTCGCGCACTGGTATACGAAAACGACTGACATCATGAATGTTATACCACAGATCTGAGGTATGGATGTTATACCTCGGATCGGAGGTATGGATGTTATACCCCAAATCTGAGGTATGGATGTTATACCACAGATCTGGGGTATGGATGTTATACCCCAGATCTGAGGTATGAATGTTATACTCCAGATCTGAGGTATGGATGTTATACCCCAGATCTGAGGTATGGATGTTATACGCAGATCTGAGGTATGGATTTTATACCCCAGATCTGAACTATGGATGTTATACCATAGATCTGAGGTATGTAAGTTATACCTCGGATTTGAGGTATCGATACCAACGAATGTTTAAATGTAGAAGCTTTTGAAAAATTCAACAGAGATAATTAGAAATTGCAAATCAGTAACAAAACAAAATTGCAATTCCTTAAAAGTATGAAAGGTTCTTAGTAAAACCCTGGTGGTATAGCATGCAATTTTGCTTATGGCGGAAATGCCTCTTCAGTTTAATTCTCAGATAACATTTTCACAGACAACAGATAAAGTTATGCTAATCTGAAAGTTATATTTAATTGGCAAAACGGTTTACAACGATAAGCAAAAACCTTTTCGATCGATTTTCGAATAAAGGTACAGTGGATTGGTAATTCCACAACATCCTTGGACGAAAAGTACACTGCACCTGAAAATTAATAGAATTATAACAACATATAGTCAATTTTGTGGATTGAACGCTCAATTCAATAAGTTTATATAATAGTAAGTTACTATCTAACTGACGTACGGTCGAACGTCCATATACATTGTCTTTAGAATTTACCCGCTGAATACACAAATACCCGATTATACGGACAATGGACAGTTTTTCCCGTCCCGATTAAAATAATTTTATGCAAAGTTAATTCGGGCTAATTCTAGGCGATAAGTTTTCTTAGATATGCCAAGTCAGTCAGCTACACATACTATCAGTTTGAATGAAAGAATATTACTAACAATTGTCTGTTATCGTTTTGTTTTTGGGTCTTAGTGAGGGGAGGGGGTAGATGCGGTAATTTATCTTATTTTCCTTTAAAACTGAAACCATTAAACACTTTTGTGTAATTTTAAGTAATTTTAAAAATTACTTTTAAAAATTACGTCCTCCATGTGAACACGTAATACGTACACCACGCTAATACGGACAGTTTTCGTGGTCCCTTCGGTCGGGGTTCCACTTGACCTAAAGTAAAAGTGGTATGGGATACCAGTATTTTGTAAGAGCAAACTCTTGTTCACCTTTTCTTGCGTCCCTTGGTTTTAGTAAACGTAGTTTTCTGCTCAGGTTTTTTTTACAACAGAATAGGTGAAAAATAATTACTACACCGCTTTGTAATAGGAAACAGATGTGTCCAATTAATCAAAGGAGTTACTTGTTACAAATACCGGAAATTCTTGCATAGAAAAGGAACTTGCGATTAAATGCTTCTTAGCCAGGACAAATTCGTGGTTTTAAAAGCTTGCGCGACTCCTAACATTCTCGTCGAAGCCTGCCGAAGGGGTTGAAGCCGTGTGTATCGTAGCAAATACCGTTGCAAAATCGAGACCTCTGTTATTAATTGAGGTCTTAATTAGCTATCCAAGTCACAAATTAACAAACGCCTCACATCCATGTATCTGATATTTGGCGTTTTGTTGCGTTGAGGATATGCGGTTAAAATCTCGCCTTTTATTCTTGCAACGTTGGTCGTGAAATATTCCTCTGTAAAACACATTTTTATACAGAGAGAAAAGAAGTTGGACTATAAAATAAAACGTGAAAATAAGAGATCCGCTGTGAGAGTATTGTACATGTCACAAAATGTGCTATATCAAAATAGTCAGTTTCAGAACTATTAAAAAAAAAATGAAATGCCGATGAAACGAGAAACATATAAACAAGTCGAACACGGCCAGAGAGTCTCATAATGGCGCGCCATATCGCGCAAGCTTGTAAAACGTGCCGGAAAAAAAAAACCAACATCAAGAATGTCATATCTTACCGGAATAAAGAAAGCTGAAGCTGAAGAGATCCATCTCTTGCGGTGGTACCGGTTTTCTTGGCTTTCTGATCTTACACTTTTTATTCGTGTCATTTCACCAGATTTTACCGTGCCATAATTTAGTTAGAATAAAACATTCATGTAACAAATGGATCTATAAAGTGGAATGCGAATACAGCCGCTTCTTGTCGTCCCCTTGTTTTTGGCCAACAAAAGCATTCACACTTTTCTGATCGGGGTGAATTGAAAGTTAGATGAGCGGGCGGATCAAAATACAAAAAGGCTGGTTTTTGGGGTCTTTGTAGTTACCGAACATGTGCTAACGTATACGTAATTGTAGTCAATCGAAAAACGATTTTCCAAAACTGTCCGCCAAAAACTGGCAGTCATCATTACGTCTCTGTTTAAAATAGGATGTACGTGAACTTGATACAAGCTAGGATTTTATTTTTCTAGCGGGATAACAAGGTTTCACGGAAGACACTGTATGGAATCTCTGAGAAGTAAGTGGAACGGCATGTTTATTCATTAATTCCAACCGTGACACAAACGTCGAGTGAATTGCAGTCCTGTTTATCTTGAGCATTTTGGCACGGCTCAGCAATATTATTAGCACTTTTTCTAGTATCCGTGCTATTTTCTTTTCATCGAATAGCTTGGTATGAGTGATTTTGGTCCTCATTGTTATTGGAGCCTTTGCTCTTTGTCAGATGCAACGGGAGGAAAATTATAACGCTGATAGTGATGAAAATTGTTATCAAAACGTATGTTTCCTCTCTCAGAGTCTACAAGAACAAAATATTTTTTTTCTTTTCAAGTGTAATCTTTCTTTCAATTTTTACTGTCACTCGACGGGCGGCCGCTAAGAAATGGGTATAACTTCCATACCTCAGATCTATGGTATAACATCCATACCTCAGATCTATGGTATAACATCCATACCTCAGATCTGGGATATAACACTGGGGTATAACATCCATACCTCAGATCTATGGTATAACATCCATACCTCAGATCTGGGATATAACACTGGGGTATAACATCCATACCTCAGATCGGGGTATAACATCCATACCCCAGATCTGGAGTATAACATCCATACCTCAGATCTGGGGTATAACATCCATACCTCAGATCTGTAGTATGACGTCTATACGGCATAACAATTTGAAAAATGGTCCAAATTATCACGTTTACCCATACCAATCCTCACATTTGTAATTAAAAATGCTGCGTTTTCATTCGCCTTATCAGCGAAGTCAAGTGAAAAGCTTCTTTAACAATCAAACAGAAAAAAATGGTCTGTTTTAGTGTGTGAAAACTAGTTATTTTGGAAGACGAGAATTTAAAGTATGTGAAAATCGGTGAAATTTTGTATAAAGCAGCTCTAAAACTTGGACTTGATAGAGAGAATAAGCTATAAATTTGAACATATATTACCAAATTTATTCTTCGACAGAATTTTTAAAATATCTTTAAATAGCATTTCAACGACAAAATCGGGTTCGGTGCTACGATGTGGTAAAAAGAACAAAACTCAGGAAGATAACTCATTCAGCTTCGAGAAAAGAAACTGTTCGGGCCTAGAGATAAATTATTAACGGGCAGAAAAATTCCGGTGAATTTTGAGAAATGGGGCAGAGACGCTCGATAACTCTCTTAATCCATTTCAGTGTAGTGAACAAAACGAGCAGCAAACAGCTCACTTCGAGTTGGACAGAATGACGTCACATTTCAAGGCCAGGCTGCTATAAATATGGTTAAAAATGGCGGCGTTCAATGCGATTTTTATGCTACTTTGGACAAGGAGTTTTTAGCATCTTATCTTTATATGTACTTTTTATTGGTGAACAGAAAAAAACTGCCTTCTGGAATGAACTTTTCTTTCAATTATTTCGTGAACATGTGAGATATTTAAGAGGGTGACTCTGTAAGAAATAGCCAATGATTTTGGTTCGAAAAATCAATTTTCATGCAGCGCTAAGTTTCTATCGAAGTTTTACATGGTTGTATGTCGACCAGTATGCCAGCCATATTTATTATTCGAAGCGAGCTTGACGAGTGCGAGACAAGATTTGGTTGGATTAGATTGGCCAGCATAGGGCACACAAGGTATGTCATGAAGCCGTGAAGCTCGCTGCGATGGCCGTTTAGGTCTGTTTATTGATCGAGGTAAAACTTCGATAGAAACTTATCGGTGGATGAAAATCGAACTGCTTTGATGATTTTCAGGATTAACCCTATTCAGACTGGGCTTTTTTAGGCAATCTGTGACTGGGGGGGGGGGGGGGTTCCTCGGACCCCCCCTTCATATCTCTGGAACCAGTAAGGCTAGGACCATGAAATTTTCACACAATGTTCATCTCCATACAAGGAAACCTCACACCCAGTTTGGACCTGCCACACCTAATTATGACGTCACAATGACGTCATTTGTGTTTTTCCGACGTTTCTTTGATATTTTTCCATCCAGATACTTAAAATATCAAATATAACTGTAAAATCATCTTTTTAATATTAAAACATAATAAATACAAACAAGGACACACTTGTAAAGCGAGAAAAGGCAAAAAAAGGCGATAAAACTATAATTTTGAAATTTTTGTCCGCCATCTTGGATCCGCCATCTTGGATCCGCCATCTTGGATTTCCTATTTTTTCGTTTAAATTAAAATTTAAAAAATTTCTAAAAGAGAAAAGGATCAGAATGTATAAAACACGTATCAAACTAATGTGTATTATCCAAACAATGAACTTAGAAGCGTTATTTAATAAATAATACAAAATTTTTCTCAAAAAGTAAAAGTGAGCAAAAATTTGCCTATCCCCCCCCCAAATATTTGATGTTTAAAATTTTTGATGTCTTTCAAGAACTAGTCCCAAGAAGAAACTATTCTAACAAGAAAATGCACTATAAGTCAAAGAACAAGATCTTAAAATAAAAAATTCACCATATTTTAATATTTTGAAAACCTATGTGTCAAAAACCGGTTTCCATGGCAACATGGTTAATCACACTGACATGTTATGGATACCAAAATGTTGCTAGATAAATTCTAGGAAAAGTCAGAAAATTTCAGCCTCATAGCTATTTCGGTGTAAGAGTTATCACAATTTTACTGGAGGGGGGGTTCGAAAAGCCCCCCCCCCCCCCCCCCACCCAGTCTGAATAGGGTTAAGGATGACTTAAGCTTCCAAACCTCTCAACGTGAAGCAAAGAAAAATGTTATAGATAGAAAGTGAACTTGCCCGTGCATTCTGTAAAAGGCAAGTGTTTGTTTATTGGCATATTTTCGAATTTTCGTGAAATTCAAACGGTTCTAAATCTCAATAACGTAGGATGCACAAAAGAGTATTGGCATTTAGGATTTATGGTCCGTTATAGTGTTTATCATGATAAGTAGAATGACCACGTGCGTTGATCTTAGCACGTTCGTTTGTTCGAAGACAAAGGGACTTTATCACCCAGCATAGTGAGGATGACTAAAGTATGCAACATCGAATTAAGAGGAATTGGAGGACGAGCAGTCGACAAAATGATACATTTCGATTTGCAGGCGATTTGCAGCACCGCCTCCAACATCGTAGTGCTCGAACTGAGTTCCAGTGATTTATGCGATAGATCTGCGGACACGGAGACAATTGCGATTTCTATCACAACATTTACTGAATTATTACTGAAGGAACTTAACCTTCAATTTATGCTTATCTGGGACGTAATCCCTTCGGAAAATACAACTCTTCGAGGGATATAACGAGAGAGTGGTCGCTATCTTGGCTAAAAACTACAATATGGATGAATGAACAAAACTTCACCTGAACAATTGCGTCCGTTGCCAAAGAATCCAGCTGTACATGAGCAGTTATAGCCTCCCTTGGTGTTATTACACACTGCATCACTGCTGCAATTGTGAATTTTTTCTACACACTCGTCTATGTCTAAAAACAATTAAAAATATAAATGAAGAAGAACTTACATACATATGACGACAAACTTACATGCTGATTTAATATTATCATGGCTTTCTTGGCTAAAAACTACAATACGAATGAACAAGACTTCACCTGAGCAATTGCGTCCGTCGCCAAAGAATCCAGCTGTACATGAACAGTTATAGCCTCCAATGGTGTTATTACACACTGCATCACTGCTGCAATTGTGAATTGCTGCTGCACACTCGTCGATGTCTGAAAATAATTAGAACACAAATGAAGAAGAACTTATACATATGATGACAAACTTACATGCTGATTTTCTTGGCTAAAAACTACAATATGAATGAACAAAACTTCACCTGAACAATTGCGTCCGTCGCCAAAGAATCCAGCTG
This sequence comes from Cladopsammia gracilis, assembly GCA_022457155.1. Taxonomy (NCBI): domain Eukaryota; kingdom Metazoa; phylum Cnidaria; class Anthozoa; order Scleractinia; family Dendrophylliidae; genus Cladopsammia; species Cladopsammia gracilis. The sequence goes on from JAJGOT010000021.1 coordinate 588,413, forward strand.
TACATGAACAGTTATAACCTCTTTTGGTGTTATTACACACTGCATCACTGCTGCAATTGTGAATTGCTGCTGCACACTCGTCGATGTCTGAAAATAATTAGAACACAAATGAAGAAGAATTTATACATATGACGACAAACTTACATGCTGATTTTCTTGGCTAAAAACCACAAACGAATGAACAAAACTTCACCTGAGCAATTGCGTCCGTCGCCAAAAAATCCAGCTGTACATGAACAGTTATAGCCTCCCTTGGTATTATTACACACTGCATCACTGCTGCAATTGTGAATTTTTTCTACACACTCGTCGATGTCTAAAAACAATTAAAAATATAAATGAAGAAGAACTTACATACATATGACGACAAACTTACATGCTGATTTAATATTATCATGGCTTGCAAAAACTACAATACGAATGAACAAGACTTCACCTGAACAATTGCGTCCGTCGCCAAAGAATCCAGCTGTACATGAGCAGTTAAAGCCTCCCTTGGTGTTACCACACTTCGCATCACTGCTGCAATTGTGGATTCCTTCTACACATTCGTCGATGTCTAAAAACAATTAAACATATAAATGAAGAAGAAATTTAAAATACATATGACTACAACCGTACATGCTGATTTAATATTAGTGCTTTCTTGGCTGAAAACTACAATTATATACGAATGAACATAAGTTCACCTGAACAATTGCGTCCGTCGCCAAACAATCCAGCTGTACATGAACAGTTATAGCCTCCCTTGGTGTTATTACACACTGCATCACTGCTGCAATTGTGAATTCCTTCTGCACATTCGTCGATGTCTAAAAACAATTAAACATATAAATGTAGAAGAAATTTGAAATACATATGACTTCAACCGTACATGCTGATTTAATATTAGTGCTTTCTTGGCTGAAAACTACAATTATATACGAATGAACAAAAGTTCACCTGAACAATTGCGTCCGTCGCCAAAGAATCCAGCTGTACATGAACAGTTATAGCCTCCCTTGGTGTTACCACACTTCGCATCACTGCTGCAATTGTGAATTCCTTCTACACATTCGTCGATGTCTAAAAACAATTAAACATATAAATGAAGAAGAAATTTACATTACATGTGACTACAACCTTACATGCTGATTTAATATTAGTGCTTTCTTGGCTGAAAACTACAATAAGAATGAACAAAACTTCACCTGAACAATTGCGTCCGTCGCCAAAGAATCCAGCTGTACATGAACAGTTATAGCCTCCCTTGGTGTTATTACACACTGCATCACTGCTGCAATTGTGAATTGCTGCTGCACACTCGTCGATGTCTGAAAATAATTAGACCACAAATGAAGAAGAACTTATACATATGACAACAAACGTACATGCTGATTTAATATTATCATGGCTTTCTTGGATAAAAACTACAATACGAATGAACAAGACTTCACCTGAACAATTGCGTCCGTCGCCAAAGAATCCAGCTGTACATGAGCAGTTAAAGGCTCCCTTGGTGTTACCACACTTCGCATCACTGCTGCAATTGTGAATTCCTTCTACACATTCGTCGATGTCTAAAAACAATTAAACATTTAATGAAGAAGAAATTTACATTACATATGACTACAACCTTACATGCTGATTTAATATTAGTGCTTTCTTGGCTGAAAACTACAATACGAATGAACAAAACTTCACCTGAACAATTGCGTCCGTCGCCAAAGAATCCAGCTGTACATGAACAGTTATAGCCTCCCTTGGTGTTATTACACACTGCATCACTGCTGCAATTGTGAATTGCTGCTGCACACTCGTCGATGTCTGAAAATAATTAGAACACAAATGAAGAAGAACTTATACTATGACGACAAACTTACATGCTGATTTTCTTGGCTAAAAACTACAATACGAATGAACAAAACTTCACCTGAGCAATTGCGTCCGTCGCCAAAGAATCCAGCTGTACATGAACAGTTATAGCCTCCCTTGGTGTTATTACACACTGCATCACTGCTGCAATTGTGAATTTTTTCTACACACTCGTCGATGTCTAAAAACAATTAAAAATATAAATGAAGAAGAACTTACATACATACATACATATGACGACAAACTTACATGCTGATTTAATATTATCATGGCTTGCAAAAACTACAATACGAATGAACAAGACTTCACCTGAACAATTGCGTCCGTCGCCAAAGAATCCAGCTGTACATGAGCAGTTAAAGCCTCCCTTGGTGTTACCACACTTCGCATCACTGCTGCAATTGTGAATTCCTTCTACACATTCGTCGATGTCTAAAAACAATTAAACATATAAATGAAGAAGAAATTTACATTACATGTGACTACAACGTTACATGCTGATTTAACATTAGTGCTTTCTTGGCTAAAAACTACAATACGAATGAACTAAACTTCACCCGAACAATTGCGCCCGTCGCCAAAGAATCCAGCTGTACATGAACAGTTATAGCCTCCCTTGGTGTTATTACACACTGCATCACTGCTGCAATTGTGAATTGCTGCTGCACACTCGTCGATGTCTAAAAATAATTAGACCACAAATGAAGAAGAACTTATACATATGATGCAAAAAAAAAACACATTTCAAGTAAGGCCGATTTCTCAACAGATGATTGATGATGAACTTCGATGTCATTTGAACAGTAGGCCTTTCATAGCATGAAATTCCAATTTCAATGAACAAAGCGTCATCGGTACAATTGCGTCCATCTCCACAGTACCCAGCCATGGGTACTGTGGAGATGTTGTTTAACTTTAAATACTACAAGATAGAGTACTCGTGAATTATTCAAGATGACGTTAGGAGAACAGTAGTTTTAGAAAAGTCCATTTGAGTCCCGTATGTCAATAATAGTATGACATCAAAGTTATTGAGCCAGCTTCTTCAAAAAGCTGTATCCTTAAAGACAATAGCGTAATATTTTGTTACAAACGGACGGGAAAATGATGCATTCGTCATCATCTAAAACAAACAGTACGCTTTCCACGATGATGCCAAGAGAGCAGCAGTTTTATAAAATTTAACTTGAGTCCTGTGTACTGTGTTGTTTGTGTTGATATTATAAAATCATATTCTTGAGCCAGTCACTTGGAAAAGCTGTATCCACATTGAACGCAATAAAACAGTAAATAAGCAAGTGATCTTATTGGTTTTCTTCAAAGTGCGTGTATTGGCATTAATGAAGCGATACAACCTTTCTTTCAGCTAAGGCAACATGAGTAATATTACGTTTTATTACACCCTCTTACCTGTACAAGTTTTCCCGTCTCCGGAAAAACCCACTTTACAAGAACAACTGTAGGAACGGAGAGTGTTTTCGCAGTTGGCATTAGCATCACAAACGGAGGGAGAAGACATGCATTCTTCATCATCTAATTTGAGGAACAGAATATTAATTTCCATAAAGCAATGACATATTTATTTCCTTCTTTTGATGCTTGCATTACGATATAAGCTACCCCTGGCGCCAGATGTCATAATTTTGGCGAGAACGAGCGACGCGGCAATGAGACACGTATCGTCCTTGTCGAACAATAATATAAAATGTTGATGCAGTTTTTTACACTCTTACAGTCTAAAGAACAAGTCTACGGTCTGGTTGCAAAATCTTTGAAGCCAGTGTAGAAAAGAGCGCGCAGAATAGTTTTGTTTACAATTTGAACGGCAACAGAAAACGGGCGAGCGAGCGCAGCGAACGAGTGTTGCTTTTGACATCGTTCAACGAGAGAAAAAATAATCGTAAAAAGTGCTTATCATGATTACACTTTGTTTATTTAATTGGTATTCTCGAATAGTTAGGATTTGACTAACGCAACACAGACTGAAAGCGAACGATTAAATTGTACAAGTTAAAAGTAACTCTCGTCCAATCTGCAGCGCAATCGATATAATTTTCTTGCATCTTCCTGATAAAACCAAAATATGTAATCTTCTTACCCGTCGTTTCAAGGTTTCCCTTTCTTCAAGCAAATGAGCAAAATATTATACTTCAGAATTCTTACCTCTGATAAATCCTATTCTTCTTAAGACTATAGATAATTCTACTGGAGTGTTTTGCACAATTTCTTTCATATTTTATACAAAAGCAAAAAAAAAAAAAAAAAAAAAACAACAACAACAACAAAAAAACAGCTTGCATGCTTATAGTAGTGTAAATATTTCAATATTTGTTAGGTTCATGTTTATCAATGTTAATGTAGGTAGGTGAAGTATTTATATTACTCAATAAATGAACTTATGAAGCATTGATTGCACCTTCGCGTTTCATGTAGAACCTTTGATTATCCGTGACAAAATCGTACGGCTTTGTTTCCTTTGTCTCGCTATTCATCTCGCAGACCATTCCCGGAATGTAGTAGTTATAACTATGACATCTGTGGTCGCTTTCACAGAGGTTTTGGCATTCGATTATTGCTTTTACCGCTACTTCTTTAAATGTATGACCCTTGAGAGCTTTCCCGTTTGCTGATTTCTCGGAAGGCTTGCATTGTTCGCCAGCGGCCTTACTTCCAGACATCAGGATTGTCAAGTAAAGTGCAAACAGCACCAAGGACATTTCGAGCAACTGGATTTCAGGTCAGCAGATTCTAAACATGACATTAGAAAAACGAAAACCTTGTTACAAATTTCTGTGGTTGTATTTTAAAGCAGATATCCTGCTAGTCACTTCGCCCCAGGTCAGATCCTTCCCCCTTCCCCCCCCCCCCCCCCCCCCCCCACGACCGCTGGAAAGAAAGCCAAACTTTCACATTCATTTGCTAGTTACAGCAATAACGAAATTGTTAGGAAACGATTGAGCATAACAAAAAATCAAAGGAAATCATCAAAGTTTGAGATGTCATGGAAAAAAAAACATATATGTATATATAGTTTTTAATATTTTTCGAAGCGAAATGATTTTCACCAAAAGAAAAGTTAAATATCTTGCTCATCTTTTACTTGGAATGATCATATTTGTTATTTTAACATTTGGCACAGCTGTTCCAATTTCCATGTTAGGTATATAATTATATACGTAGTCCATCATCTTTTTTAATGTTTATTTCAGAAATAAATAATCATAACAAAATTCTTCCTGACTCTAATTTGATATTTTGATAAATAGATGTTGTTCTTGTTATGGCTGAAACAACTGGATTTCCCTACCATACTTAACAACTTCTTCTCTATACAAAGAAAAAGTAGACGTTAACAGAAAAGTCTCTGTTTTTACTTTTACGATAATGTGTGCGTATTGGCCGCTGAAGGATGGTTTATTGAGCCGGCTGTTGGAAACTGTTAAATTATTCAACTGGAGCTACCCTTTGCCGTTCCATTTTTATCAAGATCACGTTGCCACTAAAAAAACTGCAAAATTTTTTGTTTGAGTTGCAATATAAGATACAATTAAACATTTTGATGCTTTTGGTAGCATTTTATATGTTTCTTCACAGAAAAAAGGTGAAAAAACCGCATTTTTATTCAAAAATGGCCTTAACTCATGCTACTTATGACGTCATATCTCGTTACCATAGTAACCGGTTTTCGCCAAATATTACCAAAATGTGTCTCAAGGATAAATAAACAGCTACTGAAGACGACATGTGCTAATCTGTAACGGTCTTGAAAAGAATCGGAGAAAAACCTTGACTGGTCCCCCTCCCCCTCCCTCCAGACCACCCCCCCCCCCCCTTGTCACAGCTTTAGTATTGAAAGTGTTTTTCCTGGTGTGCAGTCAGAAGAGTGTATTAGAACAATGTGCGATATTTACACTCATTTTAGTGCGTATTCGTGCCAAAATGCAAAGTCGAATAATAAATTCGGTCATTAGGAGCACGTTCTTTGCTGGTGGCCAAACTGTGACTTCTGCAAATGGAGTGGCTATTTAACGGGACACTGTCGCGCCACAATAACGAAAATGTGTTCACTAAATTTCCATGTTATATCACGAAATGCAACCAAATATATCACGATATATAACTGAATTGAATGAAAACATTCTATAGTGAAAAGCGCAGGAAAATGTTACAGAAACCAAATGTGTGGTGCTGTGATTGTATGTTAAAGCAGATATAAATATCCTGCTAGTGATCATTTTAAAACGCTTCTATTAATGAGTTCCATGATAACCAAGGTGCGTCTCAGAATTCAGTGTAACGACCACTCTGTTCAATTATAGCTTAGAGCTTCCTACGTACAAAAAGGACGAGCTCTTCGTCTAGCAGTGTATTTTGTACTTATATTATTAGGATCATCATCTACAGTCACTTCGCTCTAGGTTAAAGAGCAAAACTTGTTTTAAGCTAAATAAAACGTGTTAAATATCGAGTAAATTAAGTCGCGTTCACAGGCTTTGAAAATACCCATGCATCTCTCGTGTAACTTTATTCTTCCTTTCACTCGAAAGGGATGACTTGAGTCGCGCACACAGCCGACGGCGATTGAAACCGAAGTTTGTCTGCTTCGAACCACGACTATTTTCCACTTTTAAAATTACTAAACTAAATGGTAATTTCTCACTGCTTTAACGTCAAGTTTTTTATAGGATCAACGAACTAAACGATTAAATTGCATGTCCTTTCTTAACACTGACCAATAAAGTATCCGTCTTTAACTTAAGCTGATATTAGGATACAGAACTGGCCCTGATGCAACTAATAATACATTTCAAATAAATTTTATTTGAAAACCAACTTTAGAGCGCCAGGGAAAATTCACCTGCTGCGTGGGCAGGCAAAGGAAAACTCGCCAAAGAAATTCGCTTGAAAGTTGTTTTATCGAAAGAAACCCCACACATGATTCACGCATAAAAATGCTATAAACACCTCTATTCTGAAGAAAAGCTCCCATTTCCTTTATTTTAGTCTGTCGTTCAACGTGAAAATTCAAGCAAATAACAAGAGAATTCGCGAGAATCCGAGTTCATATATGCCGCCAAATCGGATATACCATTTTTATGAGCAATGTGGCGATGGTCAAACTGAGTTCGACCATCGCATATTGTTCATAAAATTGAGATATCTCGGAATTTCCAAATGTGTTTTCGTTTTTCTTAAAAAGCAGGATATATTTGACTCTGTATGTGAAATTGCATAATTATTTGACGACATCCGGTGTTTAAATAATGGTTCGTCAAACCCATATCTTTAATTAATGCAGCAAATTATAGACGGAAAATGTTGCAAGCAGACAGTAATTTTTTCTTGTTAAATCCGGGATAATTTTAATCACAGTAGCAAGTTTTAGGAATATTTGGATAGATCGCTTTATCTTTTGTTTATTGTATGTGACAGCACATTGAAGCAATTGCTGCGAAGTTCAAGGCATGTATTTACACTTTGTTCGTTAAAATTGAAACGCTGCTGACGCTTTTCTTTTCTTTACGCCTTTAAAGAAACCGGATCATAATTTTTACTTTTGCTGGAAATGTTGACCTGTTTGCCCAAAATCTATATTGCTAGCTTGGTGTAACTATGTCTGTTCTTGCACACTGTACTACCTGTGGATATTTTCACACAAAATGCGACACGTACGTTCGTCAAATACCTTCCTATTATGCAGCAAATTTGAAATAGATAAAAAAGCGTGTCACGTTCTCCGTAATTACTCATATAGGCATATTTGCCTCCTTTTCATATGCGCCTCATTCTCTAATGAGATCCAAAAATACCAACTCAGTATATTGAAAGGGTATAGCACAATTAGCTTTCTCTGCAAATTTGAGCCAGATATGCTGGATAGTATTTGTGCAATGCTCCTTGTAAACACTCAATTTTATACAAAGAAAGTACTACTCATTCGCCCTTTTGCCACCCAGCAATTTTGCCGGCAGGTTTAGCTATCTGATATTTCCTTAAAATTTAAATGCAAAAAGCTGTTAGTAGTACTCAGAGAACTGTCGGTAAGCTCGGTGCAGTTCTTCTTCAGACCTGGGATTTGACATATTTGTTTTTAGTCTGACGTTATATCTCCTAAAACAAGTGCTCTTCGAACTTTCCATTAGCCAAATTAAGTTTTTGTTTACAATTCACAGCAGGTTTTAACCGTGTATGACGGCTCATTCACGCAGTTGCCATGTAATTAAACTTGTTGCTATTTAATTCAAACTTGTTTATGAAAATTAAAAAAGTTGCTTTAAGGGATGCTTTTGCATCCCTTAAAGCAACTTCAAAATAAAATTTATTTCTTTTCATCTTTGCTGGAGGAGTTAAGTTGATCTGTTTGCCCAAAATCTATAGTTAGCTTTGAATTTGAGTTCACTCAGTGAACTATCACCTACATTCTTCCATACCTGGGAATACATTGACTCCGTGAAAGTGCAATACTTACTTTACGACTTGATGGTTGTTTAAATAATCGTTGGTCAAACCCATGTCTTTAATATGCAGCAAATTACATTGGTGAACTGTTATCTTCCTTCTTGCAATTATAAGAGCTCATTATTGTTTTTGTTCCTTTTTCCGTAAGAACTTGGTCGAACCGGTACGAGGATAGAGAGAAAGAACGCAAGCCATGTTGATGCGCATCGAGTTGATGTAAAGAAGCGTAATATGTCCTCCTTTTTCAACTTTTTAAAAGAATTCGAAAGATGACGTGCGATTCGCATTCGTAATTACATGGCAACATATGCCACCATATGCCACCGACGAAGAGAACATGCTAATTTTTGAACGGGGTCAGTTTCATCAACAAATAATGCTTTTAGTCTCCCGGTTAAAACACCGACCAAATTTAAAGACAGCCATGAAAACATAGTATACCAAGTGTATAAGCTAAAGTTGTTTGTTACCTTGAAGTGCAGTAACAATGAAGTTCAGTCAAGCGCCCCAAACAACACAGGTCAGCAATAGTACAGGCATGGAGAAACAACAGCCTGTCATACTTGCAGCCGTAAAATGACCCGTTCCCAACCAGACTTGGTTAATTTATAATAAAGCGGACGATATAAGCTGGTCACCCGTTGACATCTTGACGTTTCGTAGACATTTTATTCACCATAATAATTTTTCGGACAAAACATAAATTTGTTAGACGTCTGACAAATGTCAGGATACCTCGTAACAAAAGTCATTAATATATATATATATATATATATATATATATATATATATATATATATATATATATATATATATATATATATACCAGTTGATATGCACGCCTATCGACAGAGTGCTCAATAGAAGAACTAGAGCGTTATGATCGAGGTGAACTGATCAACTGAAGATTCGACTTGGCATTTTATTACTAACTAGTTTCGTACCGCACAACATGTGCGGCACTCATCAGATAAAATAGCCAAATGAAAAGTCCGTTACAACGTACACTGATACATGATATACACGCGCGCGCAGGATTTGAATTAGAATAGACGCTGTTGCGTGACAACGGGAGATTAAAGTTGTTTAGGAGGAATTTGCTTGCGTGCCTACAGGAAGTGATGAGTTCATTACGCTTGTTCAAGGTCGCTAGGTCAGGTCTACAAATAATAAAATATTTTTCCCACAAGCACAAATTACAGCGATTTGAAGCGGGGTTGAAGGGTGCAGCTTGCTTTAAAATCTTCCAAGTTATGTTAAATTCTAACTTAGCGTCTTTTAAATGCCAAACATGCTTACTAAGTTCTGTACTGAGTCTCTTTTTGGGGTCTCTAAAAGAAGATTTGTGGTTCGCGAATCTTGTTTTAAAAGAGTTCTCAGTAAGTCCTACGTAAGTATGGGCTGGCCTGTTGTCCTCTGTTGTCACTGTTGCTTGGTAAACCACGGATGATTTTAGACAACATCCGGCCATATGGCAGTTAGCTGGTTGTCGGCAGTTGCATGTTTTAGATGGTACGTCCGTTTTACGTAGGGTGGATTCATTATGACCATCGATTTTTTGCTTCAGGTTGGTCATGCAACTGTAACTGATCTTAACAGTGTTCCGGTTGAAAATTTTGTGTAACGCGTGGCTCTTCGGGAATTCCTCGTCAAGGATCTTTAGGAAACACCGTCCAACGTTAGTAGCTAGGTTCTTGCTAAAAGGGGGGTTGTACCAAATAACGTCTCTGTGACGGTTCCTTCTTGTGGCAAACGGTAAATACATGCCCTACACCAAACCCGGAAACATCCCACTCTACGTTAACAAGAAATCTAACCATCCACCTCGCGTAATTGAGAATATCCCAAAGTCCATCAACAAACGGCTTTCTGAAATCTCAATAGATGAAGATACATTTAACGAGGCGGCGCCTATTTACCAGAAAGCCCTCGATGACAGCGGGTACAGCCACCGCCTTGTATTTTCACAGCCTACAGCGCAGCCTTTGAACTCCACAAGAAGGAACCGTCACAGAGACGTTATTTGGTACAACCCCCCTTTTAGCAAGAACGTAGCTACTAACGTTGGACGGTGTTTCCTAAAGATTCCCGAAGAGCCACGCGTTACACAAAATTTTCAACCGGAACACTGTTAAGATCAGTTACAGTTGCATGACCAACCTGAAGCAAAAAAATCGATGGTCATAATAAATCCACCCTACGTAAAACGGACGTACCATCTAAAACATGCAACTGCCGACAACCAGCTAACTGCCCTATGGCCGGATGTTGTCTAAAATCATCCGTGGTTTACCAAGCAACAGTGACAACAGAGGACAACAAGCCAGCCCATACTTACGTAGGACTTACTGAGAACTCTTTTAAAACAAGATTCACGAACCACAAATCTTCTTTTAGAGACCCCAAAAAGAGACTCAGTACAGAACTGAGTAAGCATGTTTGGCATTTAAAAGACTTTAAGTTAGAATTTAACATAACTTGGAAGATTTTAAAGCAAGCTGCACCCTTCAACCCCGCTTCAAATCGCTGTAATTTGGGCTTGTGGGAAAAATATTTTATTATTTGTGGACCTGACCTAGCGACCTTGAACAAGCGTAATGAACTCATCACTTCCTGTAGGCACGCAAGCAAATTCCTCCTAAACAACTTTAAATCTCCCGTTGTCACGCAACAGCGTCTATTCTAATTCAAATCCTGCGCGCGCGTGTATATCATATATCAGTCTACGTTGTAACGGACTTTTCATTTGGCTATTTTATCTGATGAGTGCCGCACATGTTGTGCGGTACGAAACTAGTTAGTAATAAAATGCCAAGTCGAATCTTCAGTTGATCAGTTCACCTCGATTATATATATATATATATATATATATATATATATATATATATATATATATATATATAAAGTGTAGAACTGGATATTCGTAAAACAGTGCTCAATACATTAATGTAGAGCGAAGTATATGTTTATGGAGGAAAGAAACAAATAAACTACGCTTTCATCCCGACAAGCCTGTTTCGTGGTTGCCCACTCATCAGGGGATTCAATAAGAATATTCCTTACCGTCGCTTCTTATATACAAAATAATTTACATAATAACAATAACAAATCTATGCGGCGCGAAGTTTAACAGTTCAGCTGTTGCGTAGAAGGGCTTTGTTTCTATGGCGGCAAGAAGACACGAGTTCATTACGTTTGTTAAGTGTAGAAAGTTTCGGTCGGCAAATGATTAGAAATTTTTCCTTTAGGCAGAGGTTGCATCTTTTGCTTGAGCTGTTGTACGGTGAATGCGAAGACAGGATGCGCCATGAAATATAGTGTTCGATGTTGTTGTCTTTGAGAGTCCAGATGTACTTGCTTAGTTCAGTTGAGTTTCTGTGTTTAGAGTGGCGGAATGATGCGGTGTGGTTTCGGTATCTTGTTTTGAAGTCGTTTTCCGTGAGTCCGATGTATGTTTCTGTTGTGTTGTTGTCGTTGCGCGTGACTGTAGCTTGGTAGATGACTGATGATTGTAGGCAGTTTCCGTCGAGTGGGCATGTGTTCTTTTGTCGGCAGTTCAGTGCATGTCTTCTTGTCTTGAGTGGTATTAGAGTTAGCTGTGGCGGCGTCGTTGGCTTGCGTGGATGACTTTAGAATCTGCTTATTATGGTTATCAATTATCTGTTTGGCGTTATTCATGCAGCTGTAACTTATTTTTATGGTGTTGCGGTTGAAGATTTTTCGGAGCTTGTGATCTTTAGGGAAGTGCTTGTCTATTAGGGCGAGGGACTTGTATCCGATGTTGGTGCTGGTGTTTTTGCTAAATGGAGGGTTATACCAGATGATGTTGTTGCGTTGTCTGTTTTTCCGTCTGTTTGTTGTTGGAGGTTCATACTGTAGCGTGTATTGGTAGCCGCTTTCGTCGAGCGCTTTCTGGTATGGAGGGACGGCTTTGTCAAAGGATGCTTTGTCGGAAGATAGGGATGAAAGGCGTTTGTTGATGCCGGCGGGAATGTTCTTTGCAGTGATGGGCGGGTGATTGCTCCCGCGGTGGACGTATTGAAGTTTAGTGTTCGGTTTAGTGAAGGGCTGATAGGTGCTTTGGTTGAGGTTAAATGTGACGTCTAGGAAGTTAATGATTTGTTTGTTAGCTTCTATGGTAATGCGTAGTCCGTTATTATTAAAGATGCGGCATATTTCTTTCTTGGTGTTCTCTGTGTCTCTGGGTGAAGCGTTAGTAATGGCTAGTCCGTCGTCTCGGTAAAGTCCTAAGTTAATATTTAGGTGCTGGAGTTGAGATAGGAGGAAGCTTCCCACGAGTTCGCATGTTTCGGCGCCGCCGAAGCTTCCCATGGTGACGTCGAATGTCGTGTTGCCTTTCTTTTGCCAGGGTTGGTTCTTGTGGATTAGGATGGAGCTTTTAGCGTGGATTATGATGTTTCTTTCGTCGGCGGTGATGTTATCGTAGTTAGAGGCGAAGTCGAGTGCTTTGTTAAGGAGGTCTTGGCTGATGGAGGTGTAGAACTCTTCAATGTCGAAGCAGATGAAGCTGGAGTGTTGTTGGTTTTGAACAGATTTGAACCAGTTAATTACGGATGCGGTGTTTTTCCATTGGTTGAAGTTGCATGTTTTTGTGATGTTGCTGTTAATACGGTCGAGGATGTCTTTGCTGACTTTGCCTATCTCGGATTTCGTGGGGTTGATTAGTCTGCAGGTCGGTTTGTTTGCGAAGTTTGGCTTGTGGTCTTTAAGTGTTATGAATGCGTCTTTGTTAGCTGTAGCGTCCACTCTGTCGTCGATTCCTAGTTTTGTCGCGATGTCTTTGTTTTGTTTATGGATGGCTTTTGTGGTCTCAGGTTGCGCTTTCTTGTAAGACTTCGTGATGTTCTTTTCTAGTAGGTCGTTGTACTTGGAGGGCTCTAGTTTGTAAAAGTTCGTAGTTTTGTCGGCGGCGATTAGTAGCTTGGGCTCAGTTTTGATGGAGTCGGTGTCTTCTTTTAGCTTGTTAAGGAAGTAGTCAGGTGGCTTAACGCAGAATTTAGGCTTGATCGTAACAAGAGCGATAAAGGCATGAAATTTGCCACATAAATTGCTTATGCCCTACCAAATGATATTAGAAGGGATGCCCAAGTCAATCTGCTCAGGAGTCCGTTTTAAGGGGATATTTAGTTTTGACAGAAATCAAGATTTGGGTTGCCTGTGGTGCAATTGCCGACACATTTATTTTACCACCATTTAAAAATAAATTTGCATTTTTTTTATCTTGTTTTAATCACTTGTATATGTACTACGCTATTGTAATGAAAATTGGATAACAAATAACGTCAGCAAAGCCTTATTACAGAACTAGTGCCCAGTCTCCGCTCGGCCATAAAAACTGTAGCAGGTAAGTAGGGAAAATTGCGTGCAAATTGACCGCGTCTTCCCGTACATCAAATCTGGGAATGCTTATGTACCGTACATTCCTAAAACCTTCCCAAATGTGCCTTTCCCTTAGCCAATATACTGTACGTTTGTGGACTTTCTCTTGGGTGACATTTGCCTATATAGTATTTTCACTCGTCACCAGGCTTCCAATTTGACCCTAAAATCATAGCAAAAAGATCATTTTTTGAAAGGAAAATCAAAATTTCGCGCATTTCTGAGTTACTTTTCTGAAATCCACACTTGGATTCCAGTACTATGGTTATTATTCTATCTTGAAACTTCAAAAAAAAAGTACCGTCATTTTGACCTCGAAGTGAACAATTTCGTATAAAGACTTGTATGGAGTTCGACCACGCGGTCATCGCTTTAAGCGTTCTATCCTGTTCTAACTCATTTTAACAGGCGCAGTGTCAACGTCTACATTCGGTTTTGGAAAAACTGGAGTCTAGTAAACATTTTGGTTAGAAATTTGCTTTGGTTCGAGCGAAAAAACCTACGTCATTTTGCACTTTTCACTTCGACTGAGTGCATTTTGGCTTCCTTTAGTCGGCATTGTGTTTACGTTCGCTTGCTCGTCTGTCAGTGCATGGCCTAGCGGTGAGAACAAGGGAAATCAGAAGAAAAACGAAAATCACGGCTTTATCAAGGAAACCCCGCGCTTCAAGGTTACACAATAAACAAGTAATATAGTATTAATATCGGAAAGATTTCGGTTTAACCCCATATATTAGTTATGCATACCGTTCTTAAAACTAAAACAAAAGCTAAAACAATAGAAATCCAAAATAAAGCAAAACAATAGCGCTCACGCCCGGAGCAAATGTCTTGTCTGAGGGATCAATATTTTGGTATGCGCAAAGGCGACCTTGTCCTAAGATTTGCTGTCTGGGCAGCCACATTTACACAATGGCATGCACTTCAACTTTTCTTTAGGACACTTGCAGCACGAACAGCGCTCTTTGCAGGTGCACTTGATCAGCTCTCTGCACACAGCCGACACTTTGGGGATAGTCATCCAAACCGGTTGCCACATGGTTGCCCTCTCCTTTGACCCATGAGAACTCTGTGGAGGAAGGAACATGCTGCATTGCTTGTTCTGATGACGTCGAAATTCCTCCCTGGTATACTGCCCTCTGAGCATGTAGCAGAAATGCGTCCTAAAATTCAAATTGTTTAAATAGCAAGCTGTAGCTCCACTTTTACCTTGAGTAAAAGCGATTATGTAGTGCTTACTTCCCTATGATCTATTTGCAGTTTTGTTCTATCGAATTAAAACTTTCGGGTTTATCTTAATTGTTTGCAATCACTAACATTGTGTTTTATTGTCGAACAGTACTGAACATCGCACGAATTATGCACAAAACGAGTATAAATGTGCCGTGATATTCGTACAGTTAGTAGAAAACCGGTTTGCTACTGCGCGCGCACTCAACCTGATACACTTTCTCTCATAGAGTTTTCTTTGTTAAACACGTTATAACAGTTTATTATGTTGCATAATAAATCACTTATTAGATGTTTCGGTGTGTAGTATCGCTGTATATTTTTACTTGTTTGCAACATACAGCACAACTCGTAAAAATATAAAAAAAAAAATATAAAAAGCAATACTACACACCGAAACATCTAATAAGATATTATATACCTGTGTCGGAGGAATATTTTCCAAGTCACTACGGTAAAAATAATAAAAAAAAAATCAAACAACATGTGCATGAAGCGAGACAGAAAGTTCCTTGGAAGATTTCTGGTGTAGGGTACTTACAGATGTTTTACTTTCAGACCAGCAATGATGAACTCAGAGAACTCAAACAGAAGCATCGAAAAGACGACAATAATTCTAAGATAAGCCACTCAAACCGGGCTTAAAACCATTCTCATAGATAAACAAATATAATATATATAGATAGCCCAAGCCTAACAGCGTCGCACTTTGAACAAGCTTAACTAAGGTGAAACTTAACTAAGGTGAAAGGTTGGAAGCACAAGAATTAAGATTGACGAACGGGCTATTTTCAATTTTAGCAATTCTCAAAAACAGTAAGCTTATTACGCGACCGTCTGCACAGTACATTTTTATAGACCGTACAAAAGTTCACAAAAACAACTTTTCTCTGTCTAGAATAACTAGTACCACTAGTTTTCGAATAAAATACAGTTTTTGTTTGTCAAAAATTGCCCGAGAAACTGATTTGAAAATCAAAAATTGCAAAAATACACAAACATATTTGCATAAGGCGATGCGAGTGAAGATAGAACTGTACTATAAAATCAGTCTTGTTTTGTTTACATAAAATCGCTTTTCAAACTATCTAATGAATGAACAAACACATAAAAATGGACAACACAATCTTCTTTCGAAAAAATTTATTCAAATCTCCATTAGTTTACGTTTAAAAGCAAAACGCGTACCATTTAATTATAGCTCATAGAGTTCAAGCTTTCTTCGATGAAATTCAAGAGATCGATACAACTGAATCTAAGCACGTTTTAAAATCAATTCTCCAAAACTAACAATAACACCAATAAAAAGACACTCACAGATTGATATCAACATAAATTCTCATCGAAAACTGTAATCTGTTTTACCTTTATGTCCCTCGCTTGCTTGGAAATTCAAATCTCCGCTTCTGGTTCTGAAATCCGTAGAAAACAAACCAGTCTCCCGCATTTGATAAAAACGTAATACACGAAGTTCCTCGAAGTAAGATTTTATCCATGAAAGCTCGTCTTTTTCCACTAAAGCGGCTTTTAAGTATCCCTTAATTAGCTTCCTTGTCCTGAGTAGCAAACCGCGAAATATTCAGGGAAATAACGCCTTTAATTTAAACGGTTTTCTCCGCTTAGTAAATTCACAGCAAAACATCAAAGTGTTTTTCTAGCTGACGTGACATTCGGCCGTGTAACCGCGCGAAAAACAAAGCCTCGCTTTGGTTTCAACATGACGTCGTATGCGCATGTTTTGCGACGTCATACGCGCCCGCGAGCTAGTCCTGCGCAGTCCGGTCCTGTGCGACAGCGGACGGAGGGCACACACACGCCCGCGGACGGAGGGCACACGCGCGCCCGCAAAACATTCCGCTAGCCATGACCATGAAAAATGAAGGGCATAGGTTCTGGTTCTATGAGTATGGGGCTGCGCAGCCAGGCCTTCGGCCTGGCAAGTGCTCCGCCATTAATTTTTATGTTCTACACATAATTTCATCATATTCAAGTTTTTTGCAAAGAATTCTCACATTTTCTTCAGATACTTACAGACTCAACAGATTGACACACTCGTAACTATCTTGGATGACCGAGAGTGGCATGGATCCGAGCCTATGTGTCTGTTTTTAAAATTCTGCTACTTAAAGGGTCAGTTTTTTTCAAAAATTCACAAAAATGAATTACAAAATCACAAAATACATAGATTACTGCTGAAATGCTTATTTGGTAAGCATTTCTGGGCTTTTAGCCGATAAAACATATTTACACCACAGGCAACCCAAATCTTGATTTCTGTCAAAACTAAATATTCCCTTAAAACAGACACCTGAGCAAATTGACTTGGGCACCCCTTCTAATGTTATTTGATGAAGCATAAACAAATTGTGTGCCAAATTTCATGCTTTTATCACTCTTGTCACGATCATATCATTAAGCCACCTGACTAAAGGGGTTGTTAACTTGCTTGAATTTTACGGACTGGATCATCTTTAGCATGTCGTCTTCGAAATCTTTAAGCTCTTCAGATAATTGATAACCATAATAAGCAGATTCTAAAGTCATCCACGCAAGCCAACGACGCCGCCACAGCTAACTCTAATACCACTCAAGACAAGAAGACATGCAACTGCCGACAAAAGAACACATGCCCACTCGACGGAAACTGCCTACAATCATCAGTCATCTACCAAGCTACAGTCACGCGCAACGACAACAACACAACAGAAACATACATCGGACTCACGGAAAACGACTTCAAAACAAGATACCGAAACCACACCGCATCATTCCGCCACTCTAAACACAGAAACTCAACTGAACTAAGCAAGTACATCTGGACTCTCAAAGACAACAACATCGAACACTATATTTCATGGCGCATCCTGTCTTCGCATTCACCGTACAACAGCTCAAGCAAAAGATGCAACCTCTGCCTAAAGGAAAAATTTCTAATCATTTGCCGACCGAAACTTTCTACACTTAACAAACGTAATGAACTCGTGTCTTCTTGCCGCCATAGAAACAAAGCCCTTCTACGCAACAGCTGAACTGTTAAACTTCGCGCCGCATAGATTTGTTATTGTTATTATGTAAATTATTTTGTATATAAGAAGCGACGGTAAGGAATATTCTTATTGAATCCCCTGATGAGTGGGCAACCACGAAACAGGCTTGTCGGGATGAAAGCGTAGTTTATTTGTTTCTTTCCTCCATATATATATATATATATATATATATATATATATATATATATATATATATATATAAATAACACAAATGAACTTAAACCAGTCAAATAAAGAATAAATAAACACAAAGTGAAAACCTTAAAAATTGTCCTGATCGGGATTCGAACCCGCGTCCCCGGCTTTCTAGCGCCGATGTGTTACCACTACACCACCAGGACGACCACGTAACAACGCAATCGAACTTTAAGGCGCTGTTACACGGTGCAATTTTTTCTGCAACTTGTCTCGCAACGGCGTTGCGAAACAAGTTGCACGGACAATTGCAGTTGCATGAGAGGGATGTTACACGCTGCAATTGTTTTTTGCAACTTGACGTGTTTGTCTCTTTCGCGCCGTTGTTTTGGCGCCACTTTTGAATGTTTCAAACAAAAATGGCGGCCAGAAAACGGATCATTCAGGTTCTTCTACTTGCTGACATGTTATTAGATGCAGATGAACCAATTAAAAAACGAAATCGGGTTAATTGGGTTAGAAAATGGATAGGTCGGGGAGAAGAGAGGGGCGCTTATCACACTCTTGTCAAGGAACTCGAGAGAGAGAGTCCGAGGAGTGTCTCCCATCTTGGAGACCAAGTTATGTTATCAAGGCGCATGTGCTTAAACAGCCAGAGGGGGATTGTGGGAGATAAATTCGAAAAAAAATTGCGAAACAAGTTGCAAAAGGGGTGTTACACACCGCAACACCGTGCAACGCCGAGACAAGTTGCATGAAACCGTTGCGGAAAGTAGAATCAAGTTCTACTTTTTGCAACGGTTTCGGCAACTTGTCTCGCAACGATTTCGCGTGTTGCGGAATATGTTACACGGTGCAATGGTCCGTGCAACTTGTTTTGCAAGGCCGTTGCGAGACAAGTTGCAGAAACAATTGCACCGTGTAACAGCGCCTTTAGGCTTTATGGCTCACGGGCCTCCCGAACAATTTTCAGTGTTTTCACAGGAGCTGACTGGAAGGCCTAAAGGCCTTTTTGACGAATATAAATAACACAAATGAACTTAAACCAGTCAAATAAAGAATAAATAAACACAAAGTGAAAACCTTAAAAATTGTCCTGATCGGGATTCGCACCCGCGTCCCTGGCTTTCTAGCGCCGATGTGTTACCACTACACCACCAGGACGACCACGTAACAACGCAATCGAACTTTAGGCTTTATGGCTCATGGGCCTCCCGAACAATTTTCAGTGTTTTCACAGGAGCTGACTGGAAGGCCTAAAGGCCTTTTTGACGAATATAAATAACACAAATGAACTTAAACCAGTCAAATAAAAAATAATATATATATATATATATATATATATATATATATATATATATATTGTCATAGTTTAGGTTTTGTAACTGGACTTCCGCTTCCGGTCTCCAGCTTCCCCGCACATGCGCAGTTACCATATAGTTATATATTCCATGCGCTTGTGAAATTGATTCATTCTTGTAGCCTTCTCGAAATAAAAGTGTGTTTAGTCTCAAGTGTAGTTCGCTAGCGACCCGTATCATTACATGGTGTCAGGAGTGGGATAATGTTTTCGTGCTGATTTCTTCGTGAATTAGAACACCAGGACGGTGTACACAACGGCACATTTTGGATCTCCGATCGTCGATCGCCACGCCGCATATTTACAAAATGGCGGAGCTTGCTGGCGAACCTGTTCCTCGAATGGACTGGCACAGTTCCGACACGCCTCAAGCCCTGAAAAAGTTCAAAGCACTCACTGAACTGTACTTCAAAGGCCCGCTAAGTGACAAAAGCGAAGAGGAAAAGATCAGCTACCTTCTAATTTGGTCAGGAGAGGAAGGGATAGAGCTTGCATCTACATGGTCGCTCACCGCCGACGAGAAGAAGAAACTCGATACGTATTGGTCGAAATTCGAGAACTACGTGTCTCCTAAAAGTAATTTCAGGCTGGCGAGGTACAAGCTTCGTACTCTCCAGCAGCAAAAGGATGAAACCGTCGATTCGTTTCTCAAGAAGGTTCGGGTCCTCGTGAATGAATGCAAGTTCGCCAACGCGGAAGAGCATATTATTGACGCCTTGATCGATTTTCGGCTCAAAAAGCGCTCATGTTCAATCAAAACTCCTCGAGCAAGATGCAACGCTCACCCTCGACAAAGCCATAGATATTGCGAGGACACAGGAGGCAACGGACCAGCAACTACAAGATATCCGAGGAAACACGAGCA
Source organism: Cladopsammia gracilis (assembly GCA_022457155.1). Taxonomy (NCBI): domain Eukaryota; kingdom Metazoa; phylum Cnidaria; class Anthozoa; order Scleractinia; family Dendrophylliidae; genus Cladopsammia; species Cladopsammia gracilis. Next base: position 608,763 of record JAJGOT010000021.1, read on the forward strand.
GTACTGCAATACATGCACTACAGAAGGGAAAACCCTCGAACCCCGCTAAACAAGTTCAATCAAAACTCTGTGGAAGTTGTGGAACTCAGCATGACCTGTCCAAGAAAGCCCTATGCCCAGCATATGGAAGTGAGTGCAAGGCTTGTGGCAAGCCAAACTATTGGAAAAAAGTCTGCCGTTCTGCCAAAGTAAAGAACCCTCCGAGAAGAAAACAAAGCCATGGTCCAAACAAGGACAGAAGCAAGCCCAGTTCAAGCCTACCTGTTCACACCGTGACAGAGGAAGGAAACACTCCAGATATACCTCAACTGTATTTTGACTCCTTAACTGTAGATGGCTTAGAAGCGAACAACAAACAGGCAATGGTCAAGGTGCAAGTTAGTATTGGGCAGCGCAGTGTACCCTTGGTGTGCAAAGTGGACACAGGTGCAGAGGGAAATGTCATTCCTGTTAGTCTCTTCAAGGAGTTATGCCCTGACTCGCCCTGCGATTCAAGTGGAGCACCTATCGGTTTGACCCCGTCAACTACCACTATCACCGCATTTGGTGGTAACAGTGTGCAACACTATGGGACATGTACCCTCAGCCTCGAACATGATGGCCGATCAAAATTGTATCCTTTTCATTTAGTTAATGCTGGAGGACCTACCATCCTAGGGCTTCCAACCTGCACTGACATGAATCTTGTGACTCTGCACTGTAGCATATCAACTCAAAAGCAGTCGCCTTCATCTCCAGGCTCCACTTCTAAGCGCGCTGGGAATCCAGAAGCTAAGGCAAAGCTACTCTCACAGTACCCAGATTGTTTCGAGGGTATCGGATGTTTCAAAGGTGAATTCCACATCACTATGGACCCCAATGTCCCTCCTGTAGTGCACCCGCCACGACGAGTACCCGAAGCCCTTCGCGAGCCTCTAAAAAAGGAACTTGATTCGCTTGTAGACCAAGGAATCATAGCCAAAGTGGATGAACCCACAGACTGGGTCAATTCTCTAGTATGTGTCACAAAGAGTAATGGCAGCCTCAGATTATGTCTTGACCCAAAGGATCTAAACCGTGCTATCAAGCGCCCTCATCACTGCACCCCGACACTAGATGAAGTGCTTCCAAAGCTGAATGGTGCAAAGTTTTTTCTCGATAGTTGACGCTCGTAGCGGCTATTGGAATATTCAGTTGGACCACGAGAGCTCAATGGTTACTACCTTCAATTCACCACATGGGAGATACCGGTTCCTAAGACTCCCATTTGGTTTGGTTTGCGCACAGGACATCTTTCAGAAGAAGGTTGATGAGACTTTCAGTGACCTCCCTGGGGTCACTGGTATTGCAGATGATATTGTTGTGTGCGGATACAAGGAAGATGGAAGCGATCACGATAGAAATCTTCAAGCTGTTATGGCACGTGCGCGAGAAACTGGTCTGAGATTTAACCCTGACAAGTGCAAGATCAGATGCACAGAGATACCATTCTTTGGTCATGTCATAAGTGCTGATGGCCTTAAGCTAGACCCACAGAAAGTCGAAGCCATTGTCAACATGGACCCTTCGAAAAGTCTAGCAGATCTCCAAACCTTCCTGGGAATGACGCAATTCCTCAGCCGTTTCATGCCTAGCCTAGCTTCACTCTCGGCAAGCCTGTGGGACCTAACAAAGAAAAGCAGTGAGTTCCGGTGGGGACCAGAGCACAGCTCAGCCCTGGAGAAAATAAAGAGTTTGGTCACCTCACCCAGTTCCCTCCAGTATTTTGACAACAGTAAACCAGTAGTAATCCAAGTGGACGCATCGCAGCGTGGTCTTGGGGCAGTTTTGATCCAGGATAAAGGCCCTGTTGAGTACAGAAGCAAACTGTTAACGGAAACTGAAACCCGATACTCGAACATCGAGAGAGAGATGCTTGCTGTGGTTCACGGCCTGGAGAAGCTACACTACTATGCCTATGGCCGGTATGTTATTGTAGAAACTGACCATAAACCGCTAGAGGCGATATTTAAGAAGCATTTGTCTAGTGCCCCACCACGCATTTCCCGGATGATGCTCCGTATACAGAAGTACGATGCGGAAATACGATATGTCCCCGGAAAGAAGATACCACTGGCCGACGCCCTGTCGCGAATCAGCCCATGTGTAGGCAGCGCAATCGCAGGCATTGACGTACAAGTGCATGAACTGCACCTGCACCTTAACGCAAGCCCAACCAGGATCAGTGAGATCAGAGATGAAACTGCCAAAGACATCGTACTGAGCTCCTTGCGAACACGAATTATGCAGGGTTGGCCGAACAAGAGAGCTGAGTGCCCGTCTTATCTGCACCCCTACTGGAATTACAGAGACGAACTCACCGTTGCTGATGGACTGGTACTCAAAGGGACACGAATTGTTGTTCCCAAGACCCTTCGGCCAGTAGTGCTTGAGCAACTACATTATGCCCACCAGGGCGCCGAAAAATGCAAATTGAGGGCGAAGGGATCCGTCTTTTGGGCAAGTATTAATGCAGATATCGACGAGATGGTTAAAGGATGTGCCCCGTGTCAGCGCAACCAGAGTGCAAACGTGAAAGAGCCTCTTCATCCACATGATGTTCCGCAGCGGCCTTGGCACACCGTCGGTTCCGACTTATTCTTTTGGAATAATTCTGCATACCTGCTTGTCTGTGATTATTATAGCAAGTTTCCTCTTGTCCGAAAACTGAATAATATCCAGTCAAACACCACCATTGCTCATCTGAAATCAATCTTCGAGGAGCAGGGAATCCCCAGCAAGGTTGTGACAGGCAACGATACACAGTTCACTTCTGCTGCATTCCAAGACTTCAGCCGGCAGTACGGATTCACCCACACAACCACGAGCCCATACTACCCTCAAGCAAATGGCTTCATTGAACGAAATGTGCAAACGGTCAAGAACCTTATGCAGAAGTGCAAGGAGTCAGGTGCAGACCCCCACTTAGCCATGTTGTGTCTGCGGACGACACCTCTTGATCACCATCTTCCATCACCTGCTGAGCTTTTGAATTCAAGGGTATACCAGACCAACCTTCCTTCCTTCCCTAACCTGAAGTTGCACCCTGTTGCGGACGGAGATATAAATGTCAGGCTTCAGATGAAGCAAGACCAACAGAAGATGTATTACGACAGATCAGCAAAGTCGCTTCCACCAGTTTATCCGGGTAACCCAGTGCGCGTTTGTGATCCGTTAAGCAAAACATGGGAGCCAGGTGTAATCAAAGATGCAGCGGAGTATCCTCGCTCATATGTTGTCGACATGCAAAGTGGTTCTACCCTCACCCGTAACCGGCGACACATCCGCCCAACTAGTAAGATTCAAGCCTCGGTTGATGTGCCAGATACCTCAACGACGGGTGATGTGCCAGACACCTCAACGAGGGATCCGCTCCCTTCACCAGAACCTGTACCCAGCGGCCCCGAGTCCAAGCATGCAGGCCCATCTATCAGTAGCCCCTGCATCCCACCAAGCAACACGCTTCGCCGATCTAGCAGAATTGTGAAACCACCAGACAGGCTGAATCTGTGAACTGGAATTCACCTATGTGAACCCTTGGTCTTATAAGATATGAAAACATTGTTCTCTTTCTTTAGCTCACAATAATTATATAGTGTTGTCAAGTAGGAATTTAGCATTCAGTGGTTATGTAGAACTTTCTGCCATGATCTTTTCTCTAGAAAGAGAGAGATGTCATAGTTTAGGTTTTGTAACTGGACTTCCGCTTCCGGTCTCCAGCTTCCCCGCACATGCGCAGTTACCATATAGTTATATATTCCATGTGCTTGTGAAATTGATTCATTCTTGTAGCCTTCTCGTAATAAAAGTGTGTTCAGTCTCAAGTGGAGTTCGCTAGCGACCCGTATCATTACATATATAATATATATATATATATATATATATATATATATATATATATATATATATATATATATATATATATATATATATATATATATAACTACAGGTGAGTTCCACACTGATGTATCCAGAATAGTGCTCGACAATAATGGAGCGGTTATAACAATGTATGATTACTCACAGTTGTTTCATATAGACTTTAATACAGTTCTGTTTCGTGGACCGATGTTGCGTCGGTCTACTCATCAGTTAAATTCTATATACACTGTAGCATAAAAGAGGTTTTATACATCAGTAATATGATCTAGACCGAAGCCGTTACAAAATTTAAACAAAAGTGACAACAGAGAGAGATACATATGATTGGTCCTGAAAAATACGAAATAGACAGTAATATGATCCTGACCGAAAACGTTTTAATTTTTTAACGTTTTCGGTCAGGATCATCTTTGTTTAAATTTTGTAACGGCTTCGGTCTAGATCATATTACTGATGTATAAAACCTCTTTTATGCTACAGTGTATATAGAATTTAACTGATGAGTAGACCGACGTAACATCGGTCCACGAAACAGAACTGTATTAAAGTCTATATGAAACAACTGTGAGTAATCATACATTGTTATATATATATATATATATATATATATATATATATATATATATATATATATATAAATAAACAGAGAAACAACATAAATAGTATCGTAAAAAGGGTTGTTGTTGTTCATCGTGGTGAACACACTAGTAAAGAAGTATTTTTTCGTTTGTCTCACGATGTAGTCACTTCCGATGTGGATCGCGACGTTTCGACTGCATACTGCTAGTCTTCTTCAGGCGATGGGGTCGACTGGTTACGCGTCACCTTATGAAGCACGATGCTCTGCTGTGATTGGTTGGCTTTCAACAGCTGTGACTGGCGCATTTTTGATCCTCGTTGTTTCGGCGAATTGTTCCCTCGGCGGTCCGTAGTCGTACGGCTCTCCTGTTGTTGTTTCTTGATCGTGGGCATCCATGCTTCTGGAATTTCTATTCCACTGTCCCTGTTGATGTTGTTAGGGTTAAGTCTTATGTGGATCGCCTCTTTGACCCTGCGTGTGTACCAATGAGGATCACGATCAATAAACTTTACTTCATTCCAAAGCGGGTGGTGTCCGGTGTTGTTGGCGTGCTCTGAAACGGCGGAGGTCTGGGTACGGGCGAATCGGATGTCTCGGTCATGCTCTTGCTCTGCTAGAAGACTAGCAGTATGCAGTCGAAACGTCGCGATCCACATCGGAAGTGACTACATCGTGAGACAAACGAAAAAATACTTCTTTACTAACATAAATAGTGTTTCACGCAGTCGTAGGAGTGCTCGATACAAATACATGCAGAGCGAAATACAATTTTAGATAGAAAATTTCTAGAGACAGTTACTCGAGTTTCACGCACTAAGCGATCATCAGACTGTGCCGTTGGAGGCGGTAGAAATAAAATTTAAACTAAATTAAGGAGGGCGGTCTGAATGATCCCGCTTCTGATTGGCTGCATAGAACTTATTTTCATGCCGGCATTTCGTAATCAACTCAGATCTCTTGTTGAGGAGTGATGACCTGTCGATAGTTAAGATGCATAGCTTCTCAGACAAACACAGATTGCATCGGGAAGGATGACCCTTGTAAGCGCTTGCTCGTTTAATAATGGACCATTTGATGGAGTAATCGGTGTCATTGTCCTTTAGATCCCAGATGTATTTTGTGTGACTGCGTCGTGCGAGTGTTTGCGGTGGTTGAACGAAAGCTTGTGGTTGTTGTACCTTGTTTTGAAACTATGTTCTGTCATTCCGATATAAACCTTTGTATCACCGGAAGTAGTGGTGGCATCGGCTTGATAGATAATACTACCGGCAAGACACGCGCCATCGAGAGGGCAAAGGTCCTTGTTTCTGCAGTTACATTTGTTAGTTTCCATGTTAGTGTTAGTATTGTCATTTGCTAGGATTTTTGCGTTGTGGCGTTTGATGATGTTTTCCATGTTACTTGTGCAGCTATAGCTGACTTTCACATTGTTTCTGTTAAACAGCTTGTGGAGAGTGTGTGTTTTAGGGAAATGTTTATCGATCAAGCAAAGGAACGATCTAGCAACATTCGTCTGGGCATTTTCGCTGAAAGGTGGGTTAAACCAAATGATGTTTCTTGGTCTGTTTCTGTTTCTGGCTCTTGTTTTGTTCCCGCTTCTCGTATATTGGATGTGAGGGTCAAGAGTCCAGCTCCAATGTATTTGCTGGTTTATTCGCTCGACGTTTTGACCATAACGGTCTTCATCAGGAGCATCTCAGGTATATACTAACTGTTACAACATTCGAGATATATATATATATATATATATATATATATATATATATATATATATATATATATATATATATATATAGATAGATAGATAGATAGATAGATAGATAGATAGATAGATAGATAGATAGATAGATAGATAGATAGATAGGCTGAGCCTAACAGCGTCGCTCTCTGAACAGAAAGCAATTCTCAAAAACAGAATTATGCGACCGTCTGCACAGTACATGTTTTTCGACTGTACGAAAGTTCACAAAAACAACTTTTTCTCCGTCTACAATAACTAGTACGACTACTTTCTGAATCAAATACACGTGTTGCTTATCAAAAATTGCCCGAGAAACTGATTTGGAAATCAAAATTGCAAAAAAAAATACACAAACATATTTGCATAAGGCCACGCGAGTGAAGTTAGAACAAAATTTAAGTCTTGTTTTGTTTACATAAAATCGCTTTTCAACCTATGTAATGAATGAACAAGCACATAGAAATGGACAACACAATCTTCTTTCGAAAAATTTTATTGAAATCTCCATAAGTTTCTGTTTAAAAGCAAAACGCGAACCATTTATAGCGCATCGGGGCCGAGCTGTCTTGGATGAAAGAAATCACGAAACGACTGAATTTGAACACGTTTTAATTTATAAACAATTTTCCAAAACTAACAAGACACAAAGAAAAAGTCACAACGTTCGAGCCTGCCAATCCTGGACACAAACGAAATCCATGCAAACTTAAATCTAGGTATCCCCAAAACCAGAGGTTTTAAGCTGGCAGCACTGAATATAACTAGTTTGCCAAAAAATATAGACCAACTTAGGACTTACATGCTCAACGAGCCAGTTGATATTCTTGCTATCAATGAAACCCGGTTAGATGGTACCATAGGTAATAATGAAATTGGCATACCCGGATATGTACTTGAAAGAAATGATCGCAATAGACACGGGGGGGGGGGGGGGGGGGGGTGTGGCGCTTTACATTAGAAATGTTATCGAGTACGAACTTGATAATACGTTACAATTAGATAATCTGGACTTGGAATGGCTCTGTACAAAAGTTAAAAAGCCCAAAACAAAGCCTTTCTTGGTGGTAACGTGGTATAGACCACCTAGTTCACCAATAAGTATAATGGATAAATTTGAAAGTCTTTTGGAGGATCTTGAATCACAGCAGGTTAAAATTAATATTATAGGCGATATTAATTGCGATATAAGCGCCTGCCCCCTCGAACATCACACGTCTCGATTACTTGTAATTTGCAACACTTTCCAATATGAGCAACTTATCAAAGAATCTACAAGAGTGACAAAGGACACATCAAGTGTGATCGATCTTTTCCTAACAAACGATGCCCAAAAATTCTCCAAATGTGGAGTTTCCGAAATTGGAATAAGCGATCACAACCTAATATACGCAATGAGAAAATTGTCCTCTTTGAAATAAGCATAACCCGAAAATAATCGAGACAAGGCAATTTAAAAATTTTGATTAAAACGAATTTAGACGAGATCTCATGTTGATCCCCTGGGAGAGTATCGAACATCATTGTAATGATCCAGATTCTGCTTGGCTCATTTGGAAAGAAACATTCCTCTCTGTTTGTAACCACCACGCCCCTGTAAGACGAAAAAGGGTGCAAGCTAGATCATCTCCTTGGCTGACTCCAAAATTGAAAACTGAAATGTTTTTACGAGACAAGTATAAGAAAATAGCAAGTTGACTTAAGGTGGTTCGATACAGTTTTCTGGAGACCACACCAACATTTCTCAATCGGCTTTTAAGAGGTCTTTTCCAAGTCAAATCAACGTGAAATTTTCACCACTAACTAGTTTTGAATTGAAGTTTGGCAAGATATATTTTCTGGTAAAATCGATATTACCATGACGACGATAAACAAGAAACTTAGAAATCAGTAAAAGTGAAATTTAGCGCGTTTAAGATTTCGCATTGAAAATCCCACATAGGCATCTTAAAATATGGTATATGGCATATATATTTTGCAAGAATAAAAACAAATCTGTATGTTTGAATTAAAATAAATCGCAATAACATTACAAACCTTTCTATTTGTGTTCTGGTATTAAATTGATCGAGAGATTAACACTGGTTTTGTGCAATTACTTAATGATAACGTCAAAAAGTAGCTTGATGTTATGTTTGTAAACCTTGAACGTTTTGTTTACTTTCTCTTTTGCGATCTTGAGAACTACCTTTTTTCCTAACATCACTTCATGTGCAATTTTTGGGTAATTTTCGATTTAAGTGGCTTTTGCAAAAATCTTAGAAACGGCTCGATGGATTTTTTTAAAACATTCACTGTGCATGCTTACCGATGTGCAAAATATTATCTGAAAGTTTCATTGGCATTGATTCACTGGAACGCCTTTAAATTGAAAGATGAAGACGACGTACGAAACGGCCGCAAAAATGGCGTTACAAATTTATTTTTTAAGTTATTCTCAGTAATGATTTCAAATCAATGCGCGACGGCAGAGACCAGGCTCGAACCACCGACCTTCAGGTTGAAAGTCCGACGCGCTAACCACTAGACCACCGTGCCGCCCATAGATAGAAAACAAATAACAGCTGTGGATGACGTACTGTCAGATAGTTGTGAAATTAAATGTAGAATACCCTAAGGATCGATACTGGGGCCACTGCTTTTCATTGTCTATATTAATGATCCACCTGCTTGTGATCTAAATTCCAGCGTACGTATGTATGCGGATGATACAAGTTTGACTGTTGCTAATGCCAATGAAAGCGTTCTAGAACAAAAATTAGATCACGATATGCATGAAGTACATAAATGGTTAAAAGCAAATAAGCTTAGCTTAAATGTCGTCAAAACAAAGTACATGATAATAGCCAGTCAAAATAAGATCAGAAACCTGGATTATCCTTTCCAAATTCAAGTAGATAATAAATCACTGAAAAGGGAATTGACATATAAATATCTCGGAGTAGAGATAGATCAATCCCTTACTTCGAAAGAACATATAGACAAAATCAGTAAAAAGCTTTCGAGAGGAATTGGCGCGCTAAAAAGAGTAAGGCATCTCGTTCCAAATGAAACCCTGACTACAACGTATAATTCCCTTGTGCTGCCATATTTTGATTATTGTAGCGCAATTTGGGGAACATGTAGAAAGAGATTGTCTGATACAGTCCAATGCCTCCAAAACAGAGCTGCTAGAGTGATCACCTTTTCCAATTATGATAAACGTTCGGCTGAATTACTGGATGAACTAGTGTGGGATAATCTTGAAGAAAGAAGATCAAAACAATTAGCAATACTAATGTATAAAACGCTAAATGGAGGCAATCCAAATTACCTGACAAATTTGTTTGAAAATACAAACATTATCCATTCTTACAACCTGAGAAATTCATCAAAAAATTTGTTTGTGCCTAGACCAAACAGCGAAGCTGGCAAAAACAACTATCAGTATAGAGGCTCTGTACTTTGGAATAGCCTTTCCAGTAATGCTAAAACTCAGCCGGACGTTACAGCTTTTAAAAACATAATTAAATGATACATTTTGAGAATAAATTTTTAGTACAAATAAAATTAACTTAGTGACCATGTTTTTACATTCTTATTACCTTAGTTAACTTATCAATTTTATTTCGTATTTTCTAATAAATGAAGTAATTTATAGGCACGGCTCTCAGGAAGAGCATGAATGTATGAAAGGAGAAACCGTGGATAAATATAGATTCTGTATGTAGATTGATATCAACATAAATTCCCATCGAAAAATGTCATTTGTTTTACCTTTCAGAAATTCTTTACATCTCCGCTTCTTCAGTGAGAAACATCCCGCATTGATTAAAACGCATGAAGTTCCTCGAAGCAAGGTTTATCCCTGAAAGCTTTTTTTCTTCCACTATAGCGGCTTCTGAGTATCCCTTAATTAGTATCCCTGTTTAGAGTAGCAAACCTTGAAAAAATGCAGGGAAATAACGACTTTATTTTGAATCAGTTTTCTCCACTAAACACAGCAAAACATCAAAAGTCTTTTCCCAGCTGACGTGATATTTGGCCGTGTAGCCGCGCGAAAAACAAAGCCTCGCTTTGATTTCAAAATTTGTAGGATCCCGGATGCTACGCGACGTCATACGCGCCCGCGAAGGGCATAGGTTTTATGAGTATGGGGCTCCGCAGGAGGCCTTCGGCCCGCGAGGGCTCCACTTTTATGTAACTGCAAGACTTTCTGTTTCTGTCCCACTTTTAGTTTTTATCTTTTTGGCTTTTATGTCATTATTTGCAGTTTTTGAACAACTGGTCACTTCAGTCTCGCCATTACTTCATTACATGGCAAATTTGGCGACCTTGCTTTCAAACATTCAGTACAAGGAATATCCAGGATGGCACTTAAAAGGAATATCCAAGAATGTGCCGAAAATATTTCATTGGCACTTAATCCTAGTTGTTTAGAGTTTTATGATTTTCCAAATCCCGTTTGATTCGTTCCTGAGATCATAACTTGTCTACAGCAAGGATAATCTTTTGTTCTTTTAAATATGAATATTTAGGGTATGATAGTCAGGCGAGACGGCGCTTTATTATCGATGTTATTTATTGTGGTAGCTCGGGATATTTCGTTTCCATACCTTGTAATATTTCAATTTTTTGACAGATCTTGTAAGAAGTGTCTTTAAAACTTCCCATTTGCCAACGCTTTATCTTTTGTTTACTGTATGTGACATCTCATTGTAGCAGTTGCTGTGAAGTTCAAGGAATGTATTTACAATTTGTTCCTAAAAATTCAAACGCTGCTGAAGTGTTTCTTTCCTATGCATCATAATTTTTAATTTTGCTGGAAAGGTTGATCTGTTTGCCAAAGGTCTATATCGGTAGCTTGGCGTAATAACTCGTGGCGGAGCACACGAGTTGTAAATCCGGCTTTGACTTTTGTTCTTTTTTTTCGTGTCACATTGGCGCATGCAAATTTATGTACGCATATTTAAGTCTATGTCGACGACAATATGGCTTTCGGCCATGAAATACATACCGTAAAATCTCTCCGTGTGTTGACTCGAGAAGCAGGCCTACTCTGGGACCTTAAGTCGCCTTAAGTCGCCTAAAGTCGCCTTAAGTCGCCTAAAGTCGCCTTAAGTCGCCTAAAGTCGCCTTAAGTCGCCTTAAGTCGCCCTTTGTCGCTTCAGGTCGCCTGAAGTCGTTAGGCTTAAAAAAGGCCTACACACCTTAAAATTGCCCTAAAAGGTTTCACTTTTACTATTTCTTGAATATATAATAATTTTATTGCCCGAAATCTCTTTGTTAGTTCCCATATATGATTATATACTGCAAGGGTATGGCCCCATGCAGTAAAACACCATGCTTCAATAGTCATGCACCATGCCCTAGTTGCTTCAATTATATTTGCTGAACCCTATAAAGGATGGACCATTTTATTTTTGAGGGGGGGGGGGGGGGGAGGGGAGCAAATACCAAGAAAAAAAATTCACGCACAGATAAAGTATAGAAAAGAATGGAAAAATCACAAAAATAATTCTTGAACAGCCTCAAGATGGTAAAAAAAAAAAATAATGCTTGCTAAAACAAAATGCCCAACCCCCCACCCCTAAAAATAAAATGGTCCATCCCCAAGGAGGGTACACTCATTCATCTTCAAAACATTGACAGCTATTTCTATAGGTTTACTTATATTTCATGGACAAAGTGTTGCTGAAAGGATGAAGTTGTGACTTATATTATAATCAACATTTACATGTAATATGAGCAACATCATAAAAAAGAAACACTGCTGATCAGCAGTCAATACTGATATACTGTAATGGTGCAGGCATTCCTTCACCTTCAGGGTATTATAACAACAGTGAGAGCTGTTTTGGATCACTAAGATCACAATAATTTGAAAAATATTTTGGGGTTAAGCCCAATTATTGCTTATCACTTTTACATTGAGCAAGTAAGCTTGAAAAGATCATGAGCTTAACCAAAGGCAATGTAACTGTATACAAATGTACTTAACTTTTAAGCTTACTTACCCAACGTGAAAGAGCAACCAAAAATGGGCCATTTCTCCCGCATACAACCTCTAAGCTGCGTTCTAGCCATCCAACATTATTCTATTTACAACCAATCGTAGCTGAACGTTTGAAAACTTGAAACTTCTTTACAACTTGTAAGCTTATATGTCATCTTCTTGACAGCTTGATGAAGCAAAGAGTTTAAATCAACCTATACGCTCAAGATTGCAAAATTTGCGTTGATTATGTTACTATGATGGCTCTCTGTCACAAAGGTCAAAAGGATTTCTTGTTATCAACCATTAAGCAGGAATGTGCAAAGGATTTGCAGCTGCTTCCAGCAGGAAAATTTGCCTCACTCGAGCAAACATGGCTGCCACATGTTTTGACCACGTGACTTCTTTTTTTAACATGGATGCCCACGCGCGCGGGCGCGCGGGCGCGCGCGCACAACAAAGCCAAAGCTGAAGTGTTGCTGTTGTTGAAATTGAAACACTTTCCTACTTTACAGTACAGCCTGACTAGGCTTCGTGGCTCCCTTTAGGCTACCACTCACGTGCTTTACCTTCGTGGCGTAGATTGTCAATCAAGCTAGCCTGGAATTTTTGAAATCGTTCTTGTAGCCATTGACTGGCTTCCCGCCTGTATTGCGAAAAGAAAACTAATTCCGACAACTCAGTTCAAGGTAAGGTAGATGTAAATTTCTGAAATTTATTGGTTAAGCGAGCGCGGGAGCTAGTCGCGCGGGGGAGGAAAAGAAACGCGTGAAGCATGGAAACCATCTACGATTGGAAAGGAATTCTGGGAGAATCAAAATGGCGGACGCCAATGTAAATATTGTCAACTCTTTCATTTGCTGTGCATTCGTTTGTGATCCATTATTTTCTGGAAATTTTTGAGGTAATAATTAACTTCTACACCGGTAAATCTGTCAACAGCCTCATCAGTAACACTATTTAGTTTTGTTTTGACAGGTTAAATTAAAATGTTGCCAGGTGGAAAAGTGTGAGAGCATTTCGGGCCTAGAAGCAGAACTAATCAACCGTACTAGAAAGTCTCCTACGAGGGTTCGGTTCCCTGTCAGTGGAAAATCCAAGTTTTCAGGAGCCGGACAAATAGTTGGAGAAAATGGGAAAGATGCCCTATTGAGAAGGACCCTCGCTTACGATACCAAATATGATATTGGAATATTCTATTGGACTAAGGCAGGAGAACAACAAATTGGCTGGGTGCCTGACCAAACAGTTTTGGATGTCGTTTGCCAAGCTTTCGAGCCAAAATTGACTGTGCAACTGCCACAACAATGGCAGATAAATTAACCAAATTTATGTAATATGTGAAATCGAGAAGTGATTTTTAATTAACTAATTCGATGCCGTTGTTCATTGTTGTATAAATAAGTCAAGGAAAATGTATGTTAGTTTGATTCCGATCAGGTACATTTGTATCCATTTTTAAGTGAAAAAGTTGGATTTTTTTTCCAAGATTTTGTTTGGCAGTGTATATGATCTTTATATTTTTGTATGATTATTGTTTTTATTGCAATATCTTAAAAAACATTTAAGCAGCTAACTGAATTTTTCTCATTCTAGATAAGTAATATTGTTCCTGCCTCTTGTTTGGTTAATTAATGTTCATAATACAATTTAGCATTCATATTATTTATATAATGTTGTTGTTGTTGTCATTGTAATAATTTGAATCTCAGTATAGCTAAAAGGGGCTTTAAAATCTGGAAACTGGAGATTTACGGTCACTTAAGTCTATCTGAGACCAAGTGAACTGATTGTGATAATTTTGTTTATTGAAATATGAGACAAACTATCATGAATGCCAGGATTCATGTCAGGACTCAAGCTGTAGCCCTAACCCTAACTCTATGTCTAACCTGAACTGGAGTCCTTGGTCGCAAAGTCCTGACTCAATCGGACCTGGCTTGAATCCTGTCTCATATTTCTCTCCAGAGACCAGTGGCTTGGTATTTAGGTATAGTGATGAAGAGACTGTCAATAACTTTTGTTTCATCACTTTTTAGAAACACTTTTTTGTTGCCTGAAGTTGCCTTCAGTCACCTTAAGTCGCCTTAAGTTGCCTTAAGTCGCCTTAAGTCGCCTAAAGTCGCCTTAAGTCGCCTAAAGTCGCCTTAAGTTGCCAATATTTTAAACTAATTTTTCCTTAAGTCGCCTTAAGTCGCCTTAAATCGCTTAAAGTCGCCTAAAGTTACGGCGACTTAAGGTCCCAGAGTAGGCCTAGAAGCAAGATAAAGAACTACAGCGTACAATTGCACACTTTCAAGACAATTCAAGGCGTTCATGGATGGATAGGACCGTTTGATATTGTTTTCGACGCTTACTCATGTGTGAGATTTTTGCTCTGGCAAGTTCTGTGTTTTATATATTAAACTTACCATTTGCTTAGCGATCGAGCTCTGGGTCGAGCTTAAGTGTCAGCTACTGAATCTAGTGAATGCAGACGAGTGTAGTCTTACTTTTAAACCCATGCATACGTGAAAGCATGATGAACGGGTTATCGCAACGGTGTTTAAATAAAATCCACTCTCTCACTCACTCACTCACTCACTCACTCACTCACTCACTCACTCACTCACTCACTCACTCGCTCCTTCCATCAGCTGTAATGCTTTGTTATGAACACGTTTCGTAACAGTAATTCAACGTGAATCCAACGATAACAATAATTAATTTGTTGTAAACGAATATAGAAAACAATAAGCTTACAGATGTTTCGCATTTGGAGTTTTTAGTGCAACATTTAAATCGATCTAAAAGGATTTTGCAACGTAAATACGCGTTCTGATGCGTGTCTAGCTTAAAATAATAAAATTTAGTTGTTAGATAGTATTGTGTTTTTGTACAGCGCAGTGGATTGAGTTTGTGGCTTAGTTCCGGGCGGCCCAAGTTCGACTCTCCATAAAGTTTTTTTCCCCCTTTTTTTCTTTTTTCCAACTGGACATTATGAAAGTTATGTACATTTTTTTCGTTCGTCAAAAATCCTTATGTTTAATTTAATTTATAACCGTACATCCTGTGCCCAAGTTCAGGAGTTGCCATAAAGCCATTATGGTAACAACCGGGAGGGCACATTGTATACATAATTATATATGAATATAAATATATTTTTATCGAACAGTGTGAGTGTGAAAACGTAAGCTTTACGCGTTAGCATTTCTTCTTCTCGGCTTGGCTCTTAGGATCCTTTGATTAGACATAATTTCAAGCTTATGTTTCTCCGTAAAAGAACTCAAATCACTCGGGAATCAATGCTGCAATGAGTTAAAGGCGCCACGAGTTCAAGCTGTGTACATCTTCTAGTTATGTATGTTCTTGCGCACTGTACTCCCAGTGGATATTTTCACTCTGTGACAATACAATTTGCGATACCTGTTATAAAAGCATCTTCCTATTATGCAGCAAATTGAAAACGGAAATATTGAAGGAAAACCAAGTGCATCTAGATAAAATAGAGAAATTCGCCTGTACGTTGGTAAGCCATGACTTAAAAACTTAAAAGAATAGCCTGCCTAGAAAGGCGCCACCACGTAAAATGTCTTTGAACATGAAGTGAACAGTGCACGGCTTATCCTCTCAAACTCGCTAAAAAGCGCGTGCAAGCTCTCCACGTTAGCTCTCAATATTTGTCTCATTAACATACGCGCCTCATTCTTTAATCGAGATCAGGCCACAAAAAATATCAATTTCGAATAATGAAATCGCATAGCACAATTAGCTTTCTCTAAACAAAAATAGAGCCCGATAAGCTAGACACTCTTTTTGCAATGCTGTTTTTAACTCTCGGACGTATAATTTTTTTAAAAGCATTCATTATTAACCCATGCCGCCCTCAGTAGCTGTTTACTTATTCTTGAGACACATTTTGATAAAGTTTGGCGACAATCGCTTGCTATGGTAACGAGATATGACGCCATAAGTAGCATGAGGTCAAGCCATTCTTCTGTGAAAAACATAAAACGTTACCAAAACTGAAGCATCAAAATGTTTAATTTTATGAGATTTTACAATTCTAGCGAAATGTATTTGCAATTTCCCTCATTTCTACGATAACTTTGACTTTTGGTAAAATCCAAGTTGGCGGCTCTCTTGGCGGCCATTTTGGAAGACATCTCGACCCCCAGCAGTGCCATAACCCATAATTTCAACTTCGCCTTGCTGGCAGTGGGGTCAAACTTTGGTCTGTAATAAAATTTCAAGAAGGTGCAATCAGCAAAATCTAGAATCTGTGACAAAGTAATCCCATTCTAAATCTAGAAGATTTTACTGTATTTGTTGGGTAACCATTGCAGATAGTGGGAACAGGACCTATTAAATATAGATGCATATTGCATGCATTGCAGTCAGGCAGGGTGATCATATCCTTAATTCTCATGACCTCTCTGATTGATTGACAGGGGTTCTGTCAGGGTGCGCGGGTGCGGGACCCGGTCAAACCCGCACAATTCCTAAAAATCCGCACAATCCCGCATTATACTGAAATATTTGCTTTAAATTTTAATTAAATCAGGCATTTTTATTTATTACCAAGATTTCGAGAAACGTTTTAGGCTATTTTCAGCTCATTTGCATTCCAAACAATCGAGAAATCCCTCACTTTCCTTGAACAGCTCCAGCGGATCGATGTAAAAATAACAAGGCGTTCTCTTCGCCATCCTGGGAACCAGTCTCAGTTTTACTTCAAAATCCGACTTGCTACCAAATTTTCCGCGCGTTTTAGATGTCGTTTTCCAGATATTATGTCGTTTATCGTACCAGCCTGTTGACATTTTTTCGAGCGCTTTCGCTTCCTCTTTCAGTTTAATATTTCGTGGACCGAAGAAGAAACAACCTCGTTCCCAGGGTCTTCTCCTTCCCGTCCCCTGGAGCCAGAGAGAGAAAGACCCTGGCACAGTCTGGTCACCTGTCTCCCAGAATAAAAAAACTCCCCCACGAGGGGTCCCTGTTTCTGGAAGTTTTATCAACAAAAGTTTTTGTCAACATCAAAACGAGGCGGTCTTCGGCGGTTGAGATCCGCTTTATTTTTTTAGCAGCCTTCACTTTGCGATCGTAAGTAGCAGCTACTGGAGCATAAATATCAAACCAAAACAAGTCAAGTGCCTGGAAGTAATTTACTCTGGAATATATACTATCGGTGTACTGCCAACAGTATACGGAAAATAAATCATCTTCCATCTTTTACCCGGGCTTTTCTTGGACAAAATCAACTCTCGATCGACAATGTGATTTTGTTGAGACAAATTAAAAAACAGCCGCAAATGGGCGATTGCTGGGTACATTTTAATCCCCAAAGTAAAACATCTATTTCTATTTTTCATTTATGCAGAATTTGCTCCCTGTCACATTTTTTTGGTCTGGCTAGAACATTGGTGATTGAATATTTGGTTGGTCACAGGATTACGCAATCCCGCACAATTTCTCGAACAATCTAAGTTTCTATTTCCCGCACAATTGCCCCAAAACTCCCGCACAATTTTATTTTTTCCCGCACCCTGTCAGAATCCCTGGACTAAGCATTGATATTACAAGGAGAGATTTAATGCTGATCACTATAAAGTCTTGCATTCAATTGTGATGACACTGATGACTATTTTTTAAATAGAAAGCCAACGTCAGATAGCTCAAAATGGCCACAATACACAGTTACAGATCAACAGTACATCTCACTGAGTCCATCGTCTTCTGTTCAAAAGAACATGCTTCCAGAAAAGATGGCCTTTTGGAATGAACTTGTCCCTACTTTTACAGAACCTGCTGTAACAATGCAACCAGTAAAACCGCCTACAACACCAATGACTCCTGCCAGTCTAGCGCCAACAGCACATAAGGAGGCCAGTGTTGATAAAGGTTGGAATTTCATGATTGGAAGTTGGTGTTGTTCAATGTTAGGTGTCAGGCAGTGGCAAATTGAACTCTAGCCTGTATACAGCTGATCTCTCCCATGAGAAAAGTCGGAGAAAGGGAGGGGGCAGCTGTACACAGGCTAGAAACATGGGAGAAAAGGGGTAAGGAGGGGTACAGGAAGTAGGAGAGTGAGAAGAGGAGGTGTGGGGGGGGGGGGGGGAATGGGAGGCAAGAGGTTTTGATCTGCACCGCCCGGTCCATGCACTTTCACAAATGTTTTCTGTTACATATAACAATCTGTGTGGGAGTAGATACACACTGATGAAACAGGGCATAGTTAGAAGAGGGGAACTATGAACAGGGAGACTAGGCAACTGTTCTGTGAACAGTAATGAAACATTTGGCATTCCAATCTTGCTAATTATTCTAGCCAACAGATGCGTGTATGATTGCAGTCTGCAGTCTTTCCCTTCATTAAGGAAACATGGAAAGCCGTACAAATTTAGAGCAACAATTTGTCTTTTGAATCAGCCCTCTTAATTTCCACTGAATGAACCAATGATTTTCATTCAAATAACTCAACTGTTACCATGTTTCCACCAATACCATAACTCCATCATTCATTAGAGCAGTTTTCAATTGAGTGTCGTAAAACCAAAACCAAAGTAATTACTCTGACCAATCATAGCAGTCGTAAACTATCCAATGAACCAATCAGAGCTTGAAGCAATTACATGTCGGCGGCGTCAAGCACGGGAAAACGCGTGAGAGTAAGTCACGATTGGTTTTGGTTTTACTTCTGATTGGTCGAGAAAGTGGTGTGAGATTTTTTAGCCAATCACAAAGCGTAGCAATGCAAAGCCAAAGCAATTGTGTAATTACTTTTCACACTCAATTGAAAACTGCTCTATCAGTTATAAACCAAATAGTCTTGATTTGCTTTGACAAATGCTCGAAACGTCAGCTTTTGAATCATTTTACGGTGGCCAATATACCTTACCTTTTTGAGTCCATATTATAGAACTACCGTAGAGTTCCAAAAGTCGCTGCCCCCGTTACATTCGGAATTAGCAGGTCTAAGGGGCCGCAACTTTCGATCAGCCGCCACTTTCGGGTAGCCGTTACTTTCGGGTAGCCGTTACTTTCGGGTAGCCGTTACTTTCGGGTAGCCGCTTCTTTCGGGTAGCCGTTACTTTCGGGTAGCTGTTACTTTCGGGTAGCCGCTTCTTTCGGGTAGCCGTTACTTTCGGGTAGCTGTTACTTTCGGGTAGCCGTTACTTTCGGGTAGCTGTTACTTTCGGGTATCCGCTACTTTCGGGTAGCCGCTACTTTCGGGTAGCCGCTACTTTCGGGTAGCCGCTACTTTCGGGTAGCCGCCACTTTCGGGTAGCCGTTACTTTCGGGTAGCTGTTACTTTCGGGTAGCCGCTAATTTCGGGTAGCCGCCACTTTCGGGTAGCCGTTACTTTCGGGTAGCTGTTACTTTCGGGTAGCCGCTACTTTCGGGGGGCGTTACTTTCGGGTAGCTGTTACTTTCGGGTAGCTGTTACTTTCGGGTAGCAGCTACTTTCGGGTAGCCGTTACTTTCGGGCACGTAAAATATGTGAGTAATTGAAAAATAGAACGATGATAAACACAACCACAGAATAGGCATAATGTTATTTTAATTCTCTCTTGCTCATTGATTATTCGGCATTCCTCAGCATTATTGTACAGTAAAACACTAAGCTATCCCATCTGCAGGGGACGTTAGACCTCAGTATGGTATTGATTATTCGGCATTCCTCGGCATTATTGTACAGTAAAACAGTAAGCTATCCCATCTGCAGGGGACGTTAGACCTCAGTGTGGTATTGATTATTCGGCATTCCTCGGCATTATTGTACAGTAAAACACTATGCTATCCCATCTGCAGGGGACGTTAGACCTCAGTATGGATTGGACCATTACTCCCGGGGAACCGTT
Organism: Cladopsammia gracilis; assembly: GCA_022457155.1. NCBI lineage: Eukaryota > Metazoa > Cnidaria > Anthozoa > Scleractinia > Dendrophylliidae > Cladopsammia > Cladopsammia gracilis. The sequence continues at coordinate 628,796 of JAJGOT010000021.1, forward strand.
AGTTTCGGATGGGTCGTTACTTTCGGGAATTACTAGAAAGGTCCGTATATCTAACGTTACTTTCGGGGGCCGCTACTTTCAAACTCTACGGTATTATAAGGATCAATAGTTGAACTGACAAATGAGATATATGATAAGTGAATCATATTTGTGAACTGCGTATTGAGAATGTAAAGTGAAGAAATGATCATCGCAGTTGTGTTTGCAATTTAAGCAATTGCAAAGAAGCCTGAAAAAAATTCAGGGCTTCAACGGGAAGCCCTGAATTTTTTTCAGGCTTCTTTGCAATTGCTTAAATTGCAAACACAACTGCGAGGATCATTTCTTCACTTTAAATAGTTCAACTGTTGCTAATTTTTATGAAAACTACACATACTTTTAAATTAGTTATAAAGTTTCAGATGAGTATGACTTTGCTTTGTTTTCCTCCCGTATGGTCTTCCATCTCTTTTCATTATTGTTTTTGTTTTTGTTTTCTTTTTCAGGAACTGAGTATGCTCTAATCGCACTAGTTGCTGTTTTTGGAGTTCTACTTATTGTTCTTGTGGTTGTCACGTGCCATCAAAGGCGAAAGCTGAAAAATGTCCTCTCCGAACCTGGTCCAACTACCAGGCTAATATAGTTTTGATATTTGTAGCATTGTAGTTTTAATATGGTAGTGGCGGTCATCATTTCATTGGTGGTTTCAATGGTTAATTCAAACACAAACTGGGAAATTATTTCTCTAACTCGGCTGATTCCATTAATAGGCTGACATAGTTTCAATACTTGTGGCAATGTAGTCCTAATATTGTAGTTGCAGTAATGTTATCATTAATTTTTTTTTTCTAATGGGTAATTCGGATGCTGGATCAACTAGTGATGATAATTATACAAAGATAACCAACACGTAATTCCAATATTCTCAAGAAAGTAGTTTTAACTTAATTAACTTGTTAAGAAGAAACAAGTCAATCTTAAGTAGTTTCTAGTCACACGATATGTGAGTTTGCAGCTGGCATTCAAAAATAATTTATAAAAGTATATAAAAAGTAAAAACTATACTATAAAAATGGCTAGTCAATATTTATTTTGTTTTAATCCCTGAAACAAGATGTAAGAACAAGTCATGATCAGCTCCCGTTAGACACAAATAATAATAATAATAAAAAACATGAGTTCGGGGTTAATAAAGTGTGTTATAGCGGAGCACTTGCCAGGCCGAAGGCCTGGCTGCGCAGCTCCATACTCATAGAACCATGCCCGTCATTTTTCATGGTCATGGCTAGCGGAATGTTTCGCGGGCGCGCGTGTGCCCGACCTCCGCCGCCGCCGTCGCGCAGGACTAGCTTGCCTTCGCGCAGGACTAGCTCGCGGGCGCGTATGACGTCGCAAAACATGCGCGTACGACGTTATGTTGAAACCAAAGCGAGGCTTTGTTTTTCGCGCGGTTACACGGCCGAATGTCACGTCAGCTAGAAAAACACTTTGATGTTTTGCTGTGAATTTACTAAGCGGAGAAAACCGTTGAAATTAAAGGCGTTATTTCCCTTAATATTTTGCGGTTTGCTACTCAAGACAAGGATACTAATTAAGGGATACTCAGAAGCCGCTTTAGTGGAAAAAGACGAGCTTTCAGGGATGAAATCTTGCTTCGAGAAACTTCATGTATTACGTTTTTATCAATGCGGGAGATATTTGTTTTCTACGGATTTCAGAACCAAGCAAGCGAGGGACTTAAAGGTAAAACAGATTAAGTTTTCGATGAGAATTTATGTTGATATCAATCTGTGAGTGACTTTTTATTGGTGTTATTGTTAGTTTTGGAGAATTGATTTTAAAACGTGCTTAAATTCAGTTGTATCGATCTCTTGAATTTCATCGAAGAAAGCTTGAACTCGATGAGCTATAATTAAGCTTAAATGGTACGCGTTTTGCTTTTAAACGTAAACTAATGGAGATTTGAATAAATTTTTTCGAAATAAGATTGTGTTGTCCATTTTTATGTGTTTGTTCATTCATTAAATAGATTGAAAAGCGATTTTATGTAAACAAAACAAGACTTTGATTTTATAGTACAGTTCTATCTTCACTCGTATCGCCTTATGCAAATATGTTTGTGTATTTTTGCAATTTTTGATTTTCAAATCAGTTTCTCGGGCAATTTTTGACTAACAAAAACTGTATTTTATTCGGAAACTAGTGGTACTAGTTATTCTAGACAGGGAAAAGTTGTTTTTGTGAACTTTTGTACGGTCTATAAAAATTTACTGTGCAGACAGTCGCGTAATACTGTTTTTGAGAATTGCTAAAATTGAAAATAGCCCGTTCGTCAATCTTAATTCTTGTGCTTCCAACCTTTCACCTTAGTTAAGTTTCACCTTGGTTAAGTTTCACCTTAATTAAGCTTGTTCAAAGTGCGACGCTGTTAGGCTTGGGCTATCTATATATATTAGCTGAATATTTCCCAAACAGTCAACCTTGGTATTAGGTAAGATGTTAGTTTACTGGGGATAGTTGAGTTCCTTTAACATCATTATTGCTTCGTGTAACGAGATTTCATCTCGGCAAATGCCCCCCCCCCCCCCCCCCCCCCCCCCCCCCTCCCCCCCCCCCCCCCAATATAAGGGTCATACCGTTTATGGTACCTCTGGGGTATTTTGATATACTTATGGGTGTTTTGGTGTCCCTGGGGGTGTTTTGGTTCCCCCGGGGTGTGTTGATATCCTTGGGGTATTTTGGTATCCCTGGGGTGTTTTGGCTCCCCTGGGGATGTTCAATTCAAACATATCCTCAGCTGTAGCTATCAAGGTAACGATAAGGGTGAAGACAATATAAATATTAATGTTTCTGCTTTTTAAGTTCCCAGTTAAGGGTGGACTCAACCTAAATTTGAATGAAATTTGAAGAGGTTTTAAGACGGGATAGAAGAATGAAAATTATTTTTGGAACACCAACAATCCTTCTAGAAAATCTATCTCCTCCCAAATATACCCCAAAATCACCCAAAAGTTCACAAAACACCCCACAACATAAATTCACTGGATGAGCATAGAGTTTTTGGATTGCTTGTAACGTGAACGATATATTTCCATTTTAAAAAGCCTTGTCAAGTGGCTGAAAAATGGCGTTTTGGTTAAGTACCTCCTTAAGTTTAAGTAAATCTGAGAGGAAAAATATGTAGTGGACCATAATACGAAGTTCTGGTACCTTTTTAAAAAAAAAAATTGACGAGCGCACCCGTCGCTTTTGTACACCCCCTCCCCCTTCCCCTCCCCCGAAACCCGGATTTCGCCAATATGGGTGGTAAGAGAAGGCGTACACGAGGAATGAATAGAGAGATTGAGCTGTGTTCTATCATAATTCCACGAATTAAAGCTTGATTCCTACTATCGACGTAAGCGGAATCGTAATCGAAATTGCAAGAAACTTTCGATCTAGTAGCAATCGAAACGACGGAAGCAGATAGTAAGCGACGGAAGCAGATAGTAAGCGACGGAAGCAGAAGCGGAATCGGAAGAAAAAGGAAACCTTCTGATCCTTCCGATTCCGATTGCGACTCCGAACTGCTGAAGAGGATTCATTTGAATGGTCACACCGTAGGATTTCGTCCATCGACTGAAAAGTTAGAACTAATTGTGCCATGCAATAGTACTGCTGAAGAGGTTTCATTTGAATGGTCACACCGTAGGATTTCATCAACAGACTCAAAAGTTAGAACAAATGGTACCATGCAAAAGTACTGCTGAAGAGGTTTCATTTGAATGGTCACACCATACACCTTATTCCACCTTATTCTTTTATATGCATTTTAATTAGCCCTTTTGGCCTCGTCAGCATGTGCAAAATACAAAGGAATTTTCAAGCGAAAATGAGGCTGAGGGCTAATTAGTAATAGTAATTGGATTGAGTGGAGTACAATTCAGGGAGTAATCGGGCGAGTAATTTCAAATCGGCCGAGCGCGAAGCGCGAGGTCGATTTGAAATTACGAGCAAAAAAAAAAACAGGAAAACAGCAAAAACGATCCATTCAAATGCAACTGATTGAAGCGCGCGCAACATAGGTGTCCAATTTCAGCTATCCAATTACAACCTTTTGTAATTGGACGGCTGTAATTGGACACCCACGTGACCGCGCGCCAATTACGCGAGAAATAGGCGCGCGGATGACCAATCACAATCGAGAATTTTGCTATTGGTACGATTAAAATGCATATAAAAGAATAATGAATTGGCCGCCATTTTGGAATAAGGTGTATAGGATTTCATCAACAGACTCAAAAGTTAGTTACTGCTGATTATGTCATTTCCATGTAACATATCTGGTTACGAGATTATGTAACAAGTACTAAGTATGTTTTGTTCTTATTGAAATGAGGATTGCATAAATGTAGGGTGTTTTTGTTATTCTCTTGGTTGTCTTTCTTTTATTTTTTTTTTTTGCTTGAAAAAATTTAATGTTAACCTATTTATTATTGTTTTTATTCTACTTGCAATTCATTGTGTGCGGCAAAAAAAAAAAATAATAATAAAAATAAAAAAAAATAAATTAAGTCGCCATGGGCTCTGCCATCCCTGAACCATGATCGAAGCATTGCCACAAATGACAAATCCTTTGACGAAATCCACCGAGATATATTTTTGACAATTTTCTTACTTTCAACTTTGTTCAAATTCGAGTAAAAATGTCAGACTATTCTTCCACACTGTACCCATCAATTCCGGTAACGGCGTAATCTCTCTGGGGGAGGGGTGGCTTGTGTCGAACGTCCGAATTCTGGAAGTTGCGCTGATTGAACTAGACAAAAGGCTCTTAGGGACTCTTCATATGACCCCGATTGATCGGGCTGGCCCGGTTAACGAGATCTCGCCTCACTTCTATTTTCTTTCAGGTAAAATTTGCAATGTGTTCATATGAGAATGCGGACTGGCCCGGTTACACACGGAACATTTCATTCCGCTTACCAGGCCAGCCCAGGTACTAGATTCGTATAAAAAGGCCCTGAGATCACTATGTGGGTATGTGTGATTTAAAACGTCTAGGTAGGAAATAAAACATCTGAGCCAGGTGAAGCCACGTGAAGGTCTAACCATTTGCAGATGTCATAACAAATGCAATACCTACGTCCTCAGTTATTTAAGTCTGCGCAACGGTGGATTCCTCTTCCTTGAGCCACAAAATGGCGAAAAGGAGCAACAAAAGTGTTTCTTCTTTTCACACGCCACTTTCCTTTACGTGCGCGCCTCTGTGGCTTTAGGAAAAGCAAACGACTTCTACGTAGGCTCTCAGTTATTTTAAGGCCATTAATGTTGGTCCCATGGGCCGGGATTCGAACCCGCGGCCTCTCGCTCTATCAACTGAGCTAAGCAGGGGGCGGTGCGTGAAAAGATAGTAACCACTTATAAATTACACGCTGAATATCCTCTTCGAACAATTAATAACAACAACATTGATTTTTATTTATCAGCATCAGCATGTTTATTAATAGCACACTACTAAAAAGCGAAGTTAAGTTACAATTCTAACCAATACTGTATACATAATAGTTTGTAATACAAAATGATATACATCTGTACGTTAGACTGGAAGGTGGTCAGTACGTCTGCTTTTTACTCATAGCAACCGACTCAGCTTAATTTTATGAGAATCGCAGTTTTGCCATATATTAGTTAGGAAAAAACAACTTTCTTATCGGTGCACATATTGTACATTTTTCAGCTCACGGTAACACATTCAGTTAAAAAGTTTACAATCTGAACTGTCATTGTAGCTGATTTTTCAGCTTTGAGTTAAAAAAAAATCCTTGTTTAGACCACCATCCCTAGATTAATTATAATTAATTTGAGCATGCGCGTTACATCTTTCCAGGTTTTATACAATGCTATCATATTTTCGATTGATGCAAATAAGCAATCAAAATATGTACGATAAGGAACACAATACTATTAAATTCATGTTTCTGAAAAAGCTATCATTTCGTTTAATACATTTGTACCGATGAGCAAAACTATGCATTGAATAAAGAAATAAAAAACGCGCCGAGCGCATTATAGAGTTATATAAACACGCGGGAATTTTTAAGAACACAAGAGAAGTGCAGAGAAGCACGAGCCAAAGGCGAGTGCTTCTCGCACTTCTCGAGTGTTCTTAAAAATTCCGGTAGTTTCTTGGTGTTGCGGATGGTGTGATCACTAAAAGACGTAAAACAAAAGATTCAAAAGACACTGAACAATACCCATACCACAACACAAAAGCTAACCAACAATGGCTTCCGCAACACCAAGAAACACCCAAAATTCCCAAGTGCTTTTATAACTCAACAATGCACGAGGAAGAAGTTTTTGTTATTTCTTTTATAAAATAAAAACGGTTATAATGAACCTTACGTCACGCGCGTGCTTTATCGAGTAATAATGAACTCGGTTTAACCAATCATAGCGCGCGCATTTCCTGATTATGTTTATTCTATCTTTGAAAATTCTTTTTATTTCGTCCTCTTAGTATCCTAAAGCATTTTATGTTTGACAAAGGTACTTAGTTATAATTTGCGGAAGTTTTGGCCTTAAAAAACACATCCAAATCCTTACGACATAGCTCCTTTAAGACACCCATTTCAGTTGTCTTTAATGTTTTGTATGTAAACGTTGGATATTGAAGAAAAAAGAACGGTTTAACCCTATTCAGACTGGGCTTTTTTAGGCAATCTGTGACTGGGGGGGGGGGGGGGGGGGGGCTCCTCGGACCCCCCCTTCATATCTCTGGAACCAGTAAGGCTAGGACCATGAAATTTTCACACAATGTTCATCTCCATACAAGGAAACCTCACACCCAGTTTTGACCTGCCACACCCAATTATGACGTCACAGTGACGTAATTTTTGTTTTTCCGACGTTTCTTTGATATTTTTCCATCCAGATACTTAAAATATCAAATATAACTGTAAAATCATCTCTTTAGTATTAAAACATAATAAATACAAACAAGGACACACTTGTAAAGCGAGAAAAGGCAAAAAAAGGCGATAAAACTGTAATTTTGAAATTATTGTCCGCCATCTTGGATCCGCCATCTTGGATCCGCCATCTTGGATTTCCTTTTTTTTCGTTGAAATTAAAATTTAAAAAATATCTAAAAGAGAAAAGGATCAGAATGTATAAAACACGTATCAAACTAATGTCTATTATCCAAACAATGAACTTAGAAGCGTTATTTCATAAATAGTACAAAATTTTTCTCTATAAGTAAAAGTGAGCAAAAATTTACCTACCCCTTTCCCCAGATATTTGATGTTAAAAATTTTTGATGTCTTTCAAGAACTAGTCCCAAGAAAAAACTATTCTAATAAGAAAATGCACTGTAAGTCAAAAAACAAGATCTTAAAATAAAAAATTCACCATATTTTAATATTTTGAAAACCCATGTGCCAAAAACCGGTTGCCATGGCAACATGGTTAATCACACTGACATGTTATGGATACCAAAATGTCCCAAGATAAATTCTAGGAAAAGTCAGAAAATTTCAGCCTCATAGCTATTTCGGTGTAAGAGTTATCACAATTTTACTGGAGGGGGGTTCGAAAAGCCCCCCCCCCCCCCCCCAGTCTGAATAGGGTTAAGTTGTCCTACAGTAGCATCTTGTTTAACGAGTTAACCGTAAAAAAAAAGAACGTTTTTGGCAAGATTAGGGACGGGGGGGGGGGGGGGGGGGGGGTTGGCTTACCATGGATCAGCCACTGCCATCATGACTTACCAATAGTATTTTTACTGATTAGATTTAAATTGCATGTCTGAATATCCTATTGTCCTTCAAGTTTAGTCATTGTTGTTTAAAACGTAAATTAATCAGAGAAAACTGAAATAAGTTCACCAGTCCCACTTGAAGATAAAAATAATAATGGCTTACCAATGATAATTTTACTAATTAAAGTTACATTGGATATTTGACGGAATAGCATAATTTCTTTAAAGTTTAAATCTCGTTAACCCTATACGGCCTGGGAGGGGGGGGGGGCAAAAGACAAAGTGCCCGCGCTAACTTTCAACATTCATAACTTCCTTAATATGTATTCAAACACCATCAAACTTTGTGACTTTTCCTAAAATTTATCTGGCAACAATTTCATATGACAATGTTTTTATCACGTGACTTGATGTTTCCATGGCAACAAGAATTTGACAGCCATGTTTTTTTGAAATTTGCATATTTATACCTTTGAATGAAGAAAAACAATGTTTATTGGTATAACTTTTATATTTTTACGTCATTTAGCGTTTATTTGTTGGTTTTCATAAATTGTCGGTGAATTTGGACGGTTTTTAAGACGTTTTAAAAAATTCAGAAATTCAAGATGGCGGCCCGCATAACTAATTACCTTATAACTACGTCATATGACGTCATCGTTAGATTGTGCGGACCGCAAAGGAGACAGTTTTGGACGTACTCAGAAACTCAAAAAAGCCCAGGCTGAATAGGGTTAAGAAGCTGATAAAAAAAAACAGTGACCAGGAGAAAGAAAACTTGATAACAAGGAATAAACTGTACTTACTGATATTATTTTCGCTGATTAAGCCAGATCTATTTATCTAGTTGAATCAGCAAAAATGCCATCAGTAAACGATCATAATTGTTATTTATGTTCTGGGTCAAAATTTGCCTTAGTTGAAAATTTTATTGTCCTTTGTTTTTGGGTATGAAAATGCATGATAATGTATGATAATGAGTTTAAACAAACGAAAATAAATTTTGAACCAAGGCAAATTTTGACCCACAACATTGCACACAAAAGAAAACAAAAAAAAAATTAGTAGGCAGGACAATCGGGTCTCACACATTGGAAACAAACAAGGAATCAGAGAATGAGTATGGAAATGAGGGTTCATACTGTTTCGACCTGGTTGGGTCTCGTCAGCACGGTGAAGCACAGAAAGATAGACAAACTAGCGCGAACGCCAATTCTCTACCAAATCGTACGAGGTGATGATGACCACAGATGAGCTCGAATTCAAAAGTTTGCCAAATGACCCACGTCACAGCGGCGCGTGACTATTAGTAATAGGCAACTACTCATAGTCACGCGCCGCTGTGACGTGTGCCAAATTTTAATCTCTCTCTCTCTCTCTCTCTCTCTCTCTCTCTCTCTCTCTCTCTCTCTCTCTCTCTCTCTCTCTCTCTCTCTCTCTCTCTCTCTCTCTCTCTCTCTCTCTCTCTCTCTCTCTCTCTCTCTCTCTCTTGCTCTCGCAAGCAAGCAAGTAAGTAAGCAAGCAAGTAAGTAAGTAAGTAAGTAAGTAAGTAAGTAAGTAAGTAAGTAAGTAAGTAAGTAAGTAAGTAAGTAAGTAAGTAAGTAAGTTAGTAAAATCTTATAAGGCGTCACAAATTCTACTGCAGCGCAGGTAAACAGTTCTCCTGAAAGAGGTATGGGCTTTTACTTACACGTATGTTTTTGTACCAATTAATTGATGAATTTTTCTTTTCTTTAGTCACTACCACAGTTGCAGATATTTAAATAAGGTATAACGCTACGATAATATACATAGTAGGAACTATAGTTCCTTATTTGGATGTTAGCGGAGAGGTAAGAACAGTTTTCCGCATAGTCAAAACACACCCGCCTGCTGAAATTTAAGATAATTATAGTTATCTTTATTTAAAGATGGTGAAAACAGACGACTGTATTGTTCAGGGACAAATCTCTTTAAAGTGATCGAAATTAATGTGTCCCCCATCGACCCGAGGAACTGTCAATCAAACGCAACTGAGCCAGTTTACCAGTGGACGCCAATACATCCCAGCTTTTCTCTGTCATAGCTTCAGAACAATTTCCAATCTCCTTCAAAACCACATTTCCTTCAACAATAAGCTCAGCACGAGTATATCGTTTGTCACAGCCTCCTCCAATCAAGAACGTGTACGAATTTCCAACAATCACAAAACTGGGTGACGTCATTGAGCCCTGTGGACCATCTCCTTGTATTGCGCCAGCAGGTTGAGAGGGACTGGGTCGATTCTCATAGTCTCCTATCCACCAGTCTCCTTTGTGGTTGGACGGTTCTTTTCTTCTCGCTGTTGGGTTATCCCCGTATGTTGGCTGATTGTTGAATGCAGTACCGGTTAGCGTCCATCCTGATAATCCGTTTTCAAAATCAAATATAGTGCCACATTTAATAACTAAGAAGAGAAAACAATAAAGTTTTTGATACTTTTAATATTAAACAATTTTGTGTCTTGTTTATTAACTCATGCGCATAGCGGCATGAGGTTAAAAAATGGGCTCGGTTTTTTATTTTTTTTATTTTTTGTGTCACGATTTTGCATGCAAATTTTAGTGTACGCGAACTCGCCCCTGCCTCCCCTAAAAAAATATTTTTGTCCCCTATTGTTATAAAAGGCTTCAGGAAGGTTAAACCAATCAGAATTCGTCTACTGTCTGTAGACGCATGTCTGGATTTTAGGGGGACTAGAGAGAACCGGTTTGTCACTCGGAGAAGATTCAGATTTCAAACAAATATGGCTCCTTCTGTACTCTACACTTCAATTTTTCAGACGGTCATTTTCCATTACCAAAATGTAAACACGCCTTTTAAGACATTGAAATGGAAGGGGAAAGTCCTTAAGACGATTTGTATGCCTTTGAAGTGGCGGTTAGAGAGCTGAAAGCGATGGAATCTTCCTGTGATTTAAAACAAAGCGGAATCTGGAAGCGCGAAGCGGCAGACTTTAGTAAGAATTTTCAAGCATTCCTGGAAAACTACGGTAAAGAAAATAACATTTTTGAATGTCCATTTACTTTGTAAGAAACATTTCATAGACTGTTTGTTCTTCGACATGTGCTAAAATTTGCTTGGGTTGCTGACACGGCTTCCTCGATGCGATAATTTAACGCATTTTGCTCTTGAGACTAAACTAATAGATATTTGAATAAAACGTTCAACTGAGAGAATTCGTTGTCCTTTTTCCTGTGTGAAGGCAAATTGCGATTAAAGGCAAATTGCGATTAAACTAGTAACTGAAATTAATAAGTTAGATGGCGCTTTCTAAAATAAAGTTTGCTTTCAAGATTTTTTGATTCGCGAAAACATTATGCGAATCATCTTTACGGATAAGAATGGCATTCTATATACACAGGAAAAGTCGGAAATTTTAGAAAACACTAGATATAAATAAAACAGGTTGCAGAATTTAAATATTATTTTGTGATGAATTCGCCCCGCGCTGCAGTTAGGATAAATAAATCGCCAAGCCTTCCGGAAGCAGAAAATCAATGAATTCTGATAAGCGTTTACATGTAACTCTTTTATTCAAGGGAAAGACATTTTCATTCAAGGAAATATGAGTTTCATCGAAACGTGTTGACCTTTAGAACAAATATTTTGGATTCATGATCATAAATCGAATTACATTTAACACGAAAATCAAACAGGGGAGGTCATGATGCGTCACGCAATATTTTTTATTAAAATGTTTCACAGTTTTAACATTATAAAAGCAGAATCTCCTGAATCCGATTACATGTATTTTTTTCATTATCTCAGATAAATTTAGAACTTCCAAAAATTTATTGGACATATGGGCAGGAGGAGGGGTCTCTGGGGCTTGGAAATACAGGTGGGAGGGAGGGAGTCTAGCGGGCCAGGAAATCCGGGCGGAGGGGGGGGGGGGGGGGGGGTCAAACAGTCTTGCCGTCCGTCGGTTGGGCGGGGGAGGGGTCGATTCTTTCTGGAATAACCCAATGAAATAGAAATAATTCACGGTTTGGGAAGTATTAGACTAGTGTGGGTTTGATAAGGAATCAACAAAATGTCTTGTGTGATGATACAATGTGTGTCATGCAAAATTCGTTGACGGGGGAGGGGTGCGTGACCCGTTTAAAATAAACCGTAAAACTTTCTTACGCAAGCGCATGAGTGTAGGCTACAATAGTAGCCTCTTGTTTATTGATAATCGTACAATGTACGTTATATGTATGTATTAGGACCTCTATGAAAACCACAGTTTGTGATGGAGTTTCCTAATAAAAGATTGTTATTATTATTATCATTATTATTATTATTATTATTATTATTATTATTATTATTATTATTATTATTATGTACAATTTCGGACGTACACGCAAAGTTACCCCCACCGTGGTACAAGAGGGGAAGAGGGGAGTAATTTCTCCCTTGGGGTCTTTGCGGTGTTACAATATTTCGAAAATATTTTACATCTAATAGATAGCTTGTGATCTGCTCGTTATGATAAGGCAAATGTTATGGGTTGCTGCGTTGCTGGGGTCCGTGACGTCATTCATAATGACCGCTAAGATTATCGCAATCTTGGATTTCACTGAAAATTCAAATTTATTGGTATAATGCGAAAAAGGTAAAAAAAAAAAAAACACGCACATTTCTTTAAAAATGATTTGACCTCATGGTCATGTTGTGTATTTTTTTATTTAAATAATTATTCTTAAAGGCCCATCTTCACCCAAAGTGTTGTGCGCGCCGTGATCTCTTTCTGTGCTTAAAAAAAAGCAAAGGACCGCGAACGAAAATGCTGCTGGTGTACGTAGGATTTGGAGAAGATCTAGTCAGCCAGAAAATGGAGATAAAATCAAATTACAAAGCAAGGATGATACTACTTAGTATCAGTCTTGCTTTATACTTTCTGTGCTGAATTTCGTGCAATGGAGCATTTCAAAACAAAAACAAACGACCGCAACGTCTTTTGGGTGTAGGTGGGACTTTAATTGCATACAGTACAACTACATTTACAGCAAAGCACGAAAACAGTATAGTAAAAGAGCGATGCATACACCAACAACGAACACCTGTAACTTAGGCGCACAGTGTACTCAATTTTGATATAAATTTCGTCAAGTTGATGTTTTTAAAAGCTATCTTTCTTTCGCAAAGAATCTTATCATTAAGTATAATACAGAATACTTTGAGGCTAAGGTGGATGAGGGGGCTGAGGGGGCTGAGGGGGCTAAATGTAAATCTTCAGCTTAAGATAAAGGAAGATTTGCATATCAAATGGGAACAACCTTCTTGGAACAAACAGTTGCATCATGTTAATTTAAAACTTTCTTTTTAATCACATATTGACACACATTCTTTCATTTTTATTAATGTCAAACGTGTTTTCTCTCATTAGCATTTTCATTTACTTAGTATAAATTCAATTTTGTAACTTAAAATTTCAAACTGATGATAACAAAGGATTGTCGAAACATGTCTTTTAATATCAAGTCAGTTGTCGTTGCTTTGAAAATTATTACTTGCTTGCTATTATCCATAACCTTTGGAAATGAAGAAGAACTTACATACATATAACGACAAACCTACGTGCTGATTTAATATTAGGGATTTCTTTGCTGAAAACTACAATACGAATGAACAAAACTTCACCTGAACAATTGCGTCCGTCGCCAAAGAATCCAGCTGTACATGAACAGTTAAAACCTCCCTTGGTGTTATTACACACTGCATCACTGCTGCAATTATGAATTGCTGCTGCACACTCGTCGATGTCTGAAAAAAAAAAAAAATGGAACACAAATGAAGAAGAACTTATCTCAAGTAAGAAGAAATGAAGAAAACATATCAAGCAAGGCTGATTTCTCAACAGATGATTGCCGATGAATTTTGATGTCATTTTTACTGAGTAGACCTTTCATGGCATGAAGTTACAATTCCAATGAACAAAACGCAATCGGTACAATCGTGTCCAACTCCAGACTACCCATCCGTGCATGCACAATTATAACCTACCCAAAGTTTACTATTTTAACGTAAACGATAGACATTTATTTTCTAGAATCACTGACTGTGAACAATTAAAATCATCTTATGGATCTAGTTCACACGAATTGATACAAGCCATGCTCATAGCATCACGGTGAGTTGAGGCAGAACTAATCACGTAGAAGCGTGCAAACTTCACCCTATACGTTTAGAACTATGCTGGGGATTACTAGAAGTCCCGACCGACCAATCAGAATCACGGATTGATTTTTGGAGGTTTTCAGCTCTCACGCGTACACGTGGTGCTCAAATCGGCAAGGAATCAGAGAATTAACCCTGTATGTAAATTATAGTGCTAAGGTCAACCCATAAATTTCTCTGTATTGAGCGTTAGCCCGTAGTATGGAAATGAGGGACCACACCAGGGAAAGAAAAAATATTTCACCTCGGTGGAATTCGAACCCACCACCTCCGGATTAGATCTTCCGTCGCTCTACCACTTGAGCAACGAGGCCGTACGAAGCAGATCGTGGGTAGTGAGGTGGTAATTCGTGGCAATGCCGGGAATGTGAAGGTACAAAAAATGTTGTCGAAACATGTCTTTTAAAATCAAGTCAGTTGTCGTTGCTTTGAAAATTATTACTTGCTTGCTATTATCCAGACCCTTTGGAAATGAAGAAGAACCTACATAATATAACGACAAACCTACGTGCTGATTTAATATTAGGTCTTTCTTTGTTGAAAAGTACAATACGAATGAACAAAACTTCACCTGTACAATTGCGTCCGTCGCCAAAGAATCCAGCTGTACGAGGCAGAACTAATCACCTAGAAGCGTGCAAACATCCCCCTACCACCTAGATCTTCCGTCGCTCTACCACTTGAGCAACGATGCCGTAAAAAGCAGATCGTGGGTAGTGAGGTGGTAATTCGTGGCAATGCCGGGAATGTGAAGGGTACAAAAAATGTTGTCGAAACGTCTTTTAAAATCAAGTCAGTTGTCGTTGCTTTGAAAATTATTACTTGCTTGCTATTATTCAGACCTTTTAGAAATGAAGAAGAACTTACATACATATAACGACAAACCTACGTGCTGTTTTAATATTAGGGCTTTCTTTGCTGAAAACTACAATACGAATGAACAAAACTTCACCTGAACAATTGCGTCCGTCGCCAAAGAATCCAGCTTTACATGAACAGTTAAAACCTCCCTTGGTGTTATTACACACTGCATCACTGCTGCAATTATGAATTGCTGCTGCACACTCGTCGATGTCTGAAAACAAATAGAACACAAATGAAGAAGAACTTATACATATGATGCGAAGAAAAACATCTCAAGTAAGGGTAATTTCTCAACAGATGATTGCCGATGAATTTCGATGTCATTTGAATTGAGTAGGCCTTTCATGGCATGAAGTTACAATTCCAATGAACAAAACGTAATTGGTACAATCGTGTCCACCTCCAGACTACCCATCCGTGTATGCACAATTATAACCTACGTAAAGTTTACTATTTTAACATAAACGATAGACATTTATTTTCTAGAATCACTGACTGTGAACAATTAAAATCATCTGATGGATCCAGTTCACACGAATTGTTACAAGCCATGCTCATAGCATCACGGTGAGTTGAGGCAGAACTAATTACGAAGAAGCGTGCAAACTTCCTCCTATACGTTTAGAACTTATGCTGGGGATTACTAGAAGTCCCGACCGACCTATCAGAATCACGGATTGATTTTTTCTCTTATATGCAAGGAGGTATGCATTTCTTTGTGGTGTCTCCCGAAAACATTTCATAGCTATAAAGTTTGGATCGCTATCCCACCGGCTTCATCTTTCATCAAGCCAATTTTTTTATTTTTCCCTGTGGGAATTCCTGATGGATGGTCTCGAGGAAAGTCACTGGTGTCAAACATCGTTTCAACGTCATCGCTGATGTCGTTGAAGAAATCTTCTGTCTCAATGACATATGCCAAACTGTCAGTATCTGTAAACAAAAGTTGGCAATTCTTCCACTTCTTTTTCACATAGTTATAGTGAAAGTCAACCATTAAAACCTTTGGAGAGATCCAAGATTGCCATGCCGCAATAGACAGGTTTATTGAATGTCAACAATTGTTTGTTTCATATGCACGGCAATCAGATTTTCATCGAAGATTGACAAATGTTTGAAGTTGGGTTTAGCTGCCAACTTGTCAGCAACAGCTTTATTATTCACCAAGCGAATGTCCACACGCTTTCGGATGTTTTCCATTCTTTTGCCAAACACCGAATTATTCATCAACTTGAAGAAATCTTTCTCAAATGCATTTTTCCCCTTCATGCGTAGCTCAGTGTTTTTCATGATATAGCTTTTCAACCAAGGCTCTTCTCTGAATTTCACCCCTCGATGAATTTTCTCCACGACCATCCCCAGCCTTTCGTATAACACCAGATTTCTTTTATGCAACACGTATTTTTTCTTGTCAAACAGATTGGGAATGAGTTTTTCAACACCATTCTTGGCAACTCTTTCTGGTGCCAAAGGATAATCGTTATGCAAATCATGCAACTCTTTGGGATATTTCAAATCCACCTCAATAACACATGGAATCTCTTTCCAATTCCTCAGTTCTTCTTCAGTCATCCATTCAAAATCCCCCACTGGCAGATCCTGAATCATTCCCCAGCCATAGAGATTGTTAGCATCCAGATAGGGAATGAAGGTGGATGTCTTAGCAGGATCAAACCCATCGCCAAACTTTTCTGAATTCCTCGAAAATATCTGCCAGCAAACACACATCAGTTTTCAAATAAACATCGTGATAATCCCCCATATTCTTCATATCAAATTCCTTCCAAACTTTCTTAGCATGTTCATAGTTTTATGTGTTCATCATTCAATTCAGAATAGAAATCTTCTTTCGGAGGAAGTGATGTTTCCTGAAATTTGCTCAAAGCATTCATCCAATCATAGCGGAGCACTTGCCAGGCCGAAGGCCTGGCTGCGCAGCTCCATACTCATAGAACCAATGCCGTCATTTTTCATGGTCATGGCTAGCGGAATGTTTCGCGGGCGCGCGTGTGCCCGTTCGCCCGTGTTGGAACAACATCCGGGATCTTGAAATCAAGGCTTTGTTTTGCGGGCAGCCACACAGCCGTGAGCTCGGTAAACACTTTAGTTCTTTTGTTGTGTTTAGCGAAGAATTAAAGTCGTTATTTCCCTGCAGTTTTCCGCGGTTTGCTACTCAAGACAGGGATACTAATTAAGGGATACTCAGAAGCCGCTTTAGTGGAAAAAGAAGAGCTTTCAGGGATAAAATCTTGCTTCGAGGAACTATATACGTTTTTAGCAATGCGAAGAGATGGGTTCGTTTTACGGATTTCAGCACCAAAGCGGAGGTTTAAAGAATTTCCAAGTACAGTAGCCGCCGGAAGGACTTAAAGGTAAAACAAATTACATTTTCCGATGGGAATTTATCTTGATATCAATCTGTGATTGACGTTTTGTTTGTGTTCTCGTTAATTTTGGAGAATTGTTTATAAACGTGTAGCTTAAATTCAGTTGTATTTTAATTTCTTGAATTTCATCGAAGACACTGCTCGGCCTCGATGCACTGTAATTGTACGCGTTTTTATTCTAAACATAAACTAATTGAGATTTCAATAACATTTTTCGAAAGAAGATTGTGTTGTCCATTTTTATGTGTTTGTTCATTCATTACATAGATTGAAAAGCGATTTTATGTAAACAAAACAAGACTTAGATTTTATACTCGCGTCGCCTTATGCAAATATGTTTGTGTATTTTGGCAAATCAGTTTCTCGGGCATTTTTTGACAAGCAACAACTCTATTTTATTCTGAAAATAGTCGTAATAGTTATTCTAGACGGAGAAAAAGTTGTTTTTGTGAACTTTTGTACGGTCTAAATGTACTGTGCAGACGGTCGGGTAATACTGCTTTTCAGAATTGCTAAAATTGAAAAATAGCCCGGTCGTCAATCTTAAGAGTGAATGTCACTAAGGACCATCGATATCTCGGACAAAGCTCAAAATTCAATTTCGCTCATACCTTGTATATTGGCAGGCCTAAGTACGACACATATGAAAGGGAGGTTTATTTACTGAAATATTATTTCGTTTATGAGAAATTAATTTTAAACCGTTAACGGTATTTTTCGTCAACAAAGCTTGCAAAATTGTCAACATTCACGACTTTGCCGAGTCGGTTTAATCGCAATTTTCGAAGCATTTTTGCACAAATCCTAATCGTTTAATGCCTCATTAGTTCAACGAGTGTAGTGACAGTTCAATAACTCCGTTTTCAATTTTTTCCTGATTTTTTTAAGAAGTGCACCCGCGACTCCCTGAAAAGTGCTATTCGGTACCTCTAACAAACAAACCAAACATGCCCGCGGTACGTATCAAATCTCACCAGAAAACCTCATGAGCCACGTTAAAGGATGGTTTTCAATTTTTGCCGTTTCATTTCTTTGAGATCTTTTTTACTTTTCCGACAAAACAATCCTAAAGTGAGCATATTTTCGCTATCCGCCATTTTGAAATTTGCAGCAAGTCAGACAGTTGAACTGGACGATTCTGTTAAACTGTTATGCTACGCAGCCGTCAGTGGTATACTTTTGCTCTATCTATCAAACGTAAATCGCCTTTGTGTTTCTTTTATAAAAAATACAATCAGTAATAAGAGAAAGTCTAGTGTGAAGTTGAAAAACAGAGCCGTTGGGCAAAGGTCATTGCAAACATTAACATCAAATAGCTTTGCGGTGACTAACCTCACTCAACAGTCCGCTTGGCTGCCGTAGATTTGAATCCACACAGTTTGAGTTGATTGCTTTTTTTCCTTTACATTATCCATGAAAAGCTTCTGTCTTTGCGAGCAAAACTTTGTCTTATGTTTCGGCCTTGAATATAAATAATATTTCACCAACACAGTAACGTAATACGATATTTTAAAAGGTCCCATCTGTCACGCAATACAGAGCACAAATGATTTATTTCCAGCCTGGAGATGGGTAAAAATTTAAAAATACGTTTAAATGACAAGGCTGAAATTTATTGATGAGCTCTTATTTTCCCCAGTGTCATGCAGCTCTTCGTGCGAATTAATTTCACCAAAACTGCTTTGCATTTTCGCACCTGGCACGGGTTTCACATTTGCTATGTGCTCCTGCATTTGCTTCACGGTGGTAATAAAGAAGGCCATTTTTCTGACTTGCCCACAAGGCGAGCTTAGTCGAGCGCGGAGCGCGATCGAACGAGCGCAGAACTCGAGCGCGAGGCTAAGCGAGCGCGTAGCGTGAGAGAATGTTCACTAACCCCAATGCTATACTCCCGAGCCACCAGCACCACCACCAGCTTCCCGCGGCAATACTAATGACATATAGAAAATCAGGAGCCCATAACCCTGGGTATGGGCTCCTAAGAAAATCAAAAACCAGATTACAGCTATAATACTTATACTGATTTGAACAAACAAATAACTTTTTTAGTAATAATTATGCTATAGTTAACTAGCAGTCCTTCTGTTTCTTAAAAAATGATTCCCGCTAGAAACATAACACGCGAGCAAACGCGCACGTAATTGCGCATCTTCCACGCGGAGGACGATGTCGCGTGTGCTATAAGCAGCAAAGCTAAAATACTGTAATCAAGATCAGAGCGAATGAATGCCACTCTAATACTCTGATGACTCCATACCGAAACCTTTCTAAGTTTTCCCGGCAGTTTCCAAACGTGAGGCAAATTTGGGTTTGATACCGAAGTGCCAATAACTCGATCACCCCCAAAGCTATAGGATGCTAATGTTTGGCAAGCAGACAATATTCTTCATGCTCTTTCCGAATATCTCATCAAATCCCATAATTGCACACGTTTAAGTTTTTGTGACGTCATACTTTGGTCTTTGTTACTCTAGCGAAAATATTGCAACATTACTCATAACGGTTACAGCTGTCACTTTCGTGCACACGAACACTCCCTAACAACCTGGCTTTTTCTTTCTCTCCGTAATATGATCCATGCTTAACCCAAGATACTCGCAAATCTCCCTCAGCATGGTAGCCTGTTCCAGGCTCTCAGTTAGTGGGGACGATCGAAAAATGTCGGACCCCCCAGTCCCCAACTCGCCTCGCCTCCACCATCTGAGAGCCTGGAACAGGCTATCAGCATGGCTACCGATAAGGTCGATACCCTTTTCGTGGCACTAAATTACAGATGTTGCGGGATAGGACTAGGGTGTCGTAAGCCAAAGGAATTTCCTCTTCGACAACTGCATGGAGCCTTGAATGCAAAGATTCAACTTAAAAGGATTATTCTGATCGTCGTCGTCGCTCTAGATTCGCCTAGATTAGCTATGCTAAAAGCGGGTTTGTAGATATTTAAATTTTATTTCTTTAAATTTAGATCAATTAATTAATGTAACAGTGTTGAAAACCAATAAAGCAATAAACCAGAAAAAAAAATAAATAATTTTTCGTGCTGCGTCAATGACTATTCTGAATCTTTGAAGCCAGTCGAGAGAAGAAACCTGTCCCTTGTTGTGGCGAAATAACATCTTCCCAAAAATCGAAAAATCGAGCCCCCGATTCTGACCCCTGACTTGTGACACTTCTTTCCAATCGGCCTTATTCCCGCTTTCTTCTCCAATAACAAATTGTTCTGTAAGAAATTTGTTTTGTTCCTCAGTGATCCAAGTTCGCCTTTTCGTTGCTTTTAACGCCCATTCCATCTCAAGTGGCCAATGTAAGTCCGCAATGTACTATTTTCCGTATCTATACTGTTCATTATTCTTTTCGAAAAAATAAATTGTCTTATTACTAAACACATATAATTAAATACTCTAGTCCAGTCCAGGCAATTTCACGTGTGTATGTTCGTGGGTGGGTGTCCAGGCTTTCCCATCCCGTCCACGCGATTTTGGCGCCAATTTATGACGTCACCAAGGCCTTATGTGGACATCGTACTGGAGGCTGTGGGCCAAAACGTTTTGTTAACCATTTTGTTTATGTTTTTGACTCTGACACAGCCATTCCGAGTAATTAAAAATAAACCTACTTAAATTTACCTGAACCATACCATCTGGAATGAATTCTCAGAATTAGAAGAATCTCATGTTGGGAGTCTAGTAACTTCTAATAATATGAATTTAGACTGACACAAGCTACAGCCCCGTTCAGCGTTTTCTTCGAGTCTTCACTTTGCTCCGAAATTTTCTGTGAAGCACTACATAGCCTTGTTCATCGATTGAATAAAGTAGGCTTAGATACAAAATTCTCAAGAAATGGGCTAAAATTCTTTCCGGAATTTCTCCAAAAAAGCTCTAAAATTGTTTCAAAAATTTCTAAAATTCTCGAAAATTCTGACCGTGAGCTGGCTCACTGGAATCAGCCATATTTGCTACCAACAGACTGAACAGAGACGTGCAAAGCATAATTTGAGTGGGAAACCGCTAATTAACTGCACTGTAGACACTACTGTGAGGGTGAGCCCTCAAGTTGGTCAGCGGTGTCACCTGGAAGCTGATATTTCTCTAAAATTCTACCAAATTTTACTATTTTTCTAAAATTATTTTCAATGTCTAAAATTCTGAAAAAATTCCGGAATTCCGGAATCTGATCCAAGAATAAAGACATTTTAATATTTAATATTATAGTCTAATAGACCTCCGCCAGCCAATGCCCAAACTTGCGCAGTCAGTAAAGGACAGATGAGCACAGGTGACTATTTCCTGGATGTTTGCTGGCGTTTGGATACAGGCACTTCGCGCTAAAATAAGTTCAACTTCGGTTTCGCAGCAACTAAACTTTAGCAACTTTTTGTGGCTTGATATATTCTTGCTGCATGATACAAGAGGCACAATCTCACACGACTGAGTCTTTTATCTTGAACTAGGTCCACATTCTCCACCGACCAAAAGAGACCAAGACCATTCCTTAATTTGGTAAGACGTTCGTATTCTTCAAATTCGAATATCCATAAACTGTCTGTTTTACTGAGGCAGCGAACAAATTCGTACCGGAAAAATGAAAGAAAAATTGACAGCTCAAAATGTTTTCCATTTCAGTGCATAATTCAATTATAAAAGAGATAACTCCTCGTTGAACGCAACCCAATTAAGTGTTTGTATTCACCATTTTGATGTCAATTTCCCTTTTACAAGACTTTTATTTGTTTCTTTGGTTGTTCTAAATTTACAAGGGACTTACTACTATCTTTCGCATTGAATCAAGTAGGGAATGTAGGCAGTGCTTATGCTACAGTGTCACGCAAGCCAGCTAAAAAAAATAAACAGATTTGAAGCAAGATATCTAAGTTTCAAAGGAGGTAACCATTACAGACACGATTAAAAAAAAAAACACAACAATATCAATTCGAATTTTTGGTACAAATTGAATTTATATTGTCCTTTTTGTTTGAGTCGTAATCAATGAGATTGAACTTTGACAGTTTTGTAGGAACGTGACCGCTGGAATATTTACACAGAGGTCTCACAGTGCATATAGGCAGATTACTCATTCTTATTGTGTGATCAGTGAATGCAGTTCTCAAACAAGATTTCATAGATAATATGATCCAGAATGCGAAACAAAAATATTTGAACTGGCAGAGAGGAAATCTGTAGCTGGCGGTTTCAACAGAACGTAGTTGAAGTTTCAGTCACGGCCGGCGAAATTCTAAAGGTCGGTGTAAGCAGCACTTTTACATCGGTTCACCGGGTTATGTAAACTACTTTGCTCCGATTTATGTTATGTTAAACGTAAGATACAAACAACGTTCTATAAAGCTGCACCATACTTGG
Source organism: Cladopsammia gracilis (assembly GCA_022457155.1). NCBI lineage: Eukaryota > Metazoa > Cnidaria > Anthozoa > Scleractinia > Dendrophylliidae > Cladopsammia > Cladopsammia gracilis. Next base: position 651,307 of record JAJGOT010000021.1, read on the forward strand.
ATTTATGATTTCAAGTCATTTTTTATGATTTTTTTTTTAACAGCTGTGTATATTTTGTTTTGATGCTTTGCGTTACAGTTTCAATATGGCGGCCGTCGGAAAATATGTCAAATTAGGAAACTTCAAGGAGGGCGCAGCGCAAAACTAATAGCGATCCCAAGAAAATGAAAGCGAAACTAACATTAGCTATCCTTTAACTGTATCCACAGTAAAGTCTGGGGAATTATTTTGGCGTACCGACAGGGTTTTATGGCAGGTATTTTAGGCCACCTCAGAGCCATTCAAAAAAAGCTTCAAAGTGGCTTCGAATAAAGGCTCACAACTTGTCTGTAAAACGAAAATAAATTCATTTTTTAACTTGTCACATTTGCTAAGGACTAAACTATAACATAATGTCAATAAAAGATTTACTGTCTATTTTTCACTTAAGCTAGACAGCCATAAACAATACGAAATTTCGTTCCTTCGTACAAGCAAATTTGAATCGATCCGGACCCAACGGTTTTTATTTAATTACTCTTAAACAAGCGAATATTAGAACAAACTAACCCCGTTTTGTTTACTACGATACAATAGTGTATCAATATAAAAAGTATCAAGGAAATCGAACTTTGAGCCGTGTCCGCGATTTTGATGATCATCTTTGATTTTTAGTGACATTCACTCTTTAAAAAAATATCCGAGCCACCGAGCATCCTAAGACATGGCCCTTAGCATATTTAAAGTGACGTTGCTTCTAAGTTTAACTGAAAGTGTGATCCATTTATGGCGGTCTGAATGTTTTGTGGTTATTGCATGATAAAAAATGGTGACATTTAAATAATGACAACAGATGATAACGAACTTTCAAGCTAATTTACGGTGGATATTTTTTAAAGCGAATTACTCCTTCAGCGATTACTGCTTTCTTGACTGAAAACTATAACACCAATCAATGGAATTTCACCTGTACAATTGTAGCCATCCCCAAAGAACCCTGCTGAACACGAACAGTTAAAACCTCCCTTGGTGTTATTACACACTGCGTCACTGCTGCAATTGTGAATTCCTGCTGCACACTCGTCGATGTCTGAAAATAATTAGAACATAAATAAAGAAGAACTCGACACTCATGATGCAAAAATAAAACATCTCAAGTAATATTGATTTCTTAAACATATGATGATGAACTCTCATGCGATCTTAACAATAGGCCTTTCATGGCATGAAAATACAATTAATATACGAATCAACAACATTTCACCTGAACAACTTTTTCCATCTCCAAAGTACCCAGCCGTACATGAACAGTTGTAGCCTCCTTTGGTGTTATTACACACTGCATCTCTGCTGCAGTTGTGAATTGCTGCTTCACACTCGTCGATGTCTGAAAACAATTGGAACACAAATGAGGAAGAACGTACATATGAAAAAGAAAAAGAAAGAAAGAAATGTCACCTGAACAAACTTGTCCATCCCCAGAATATCCAGTTTCACATGAACATATGTAAGATCCTTTGGTGTTGTTGCATTTTGCGTTTTCGCCACATTTGTAAGTCTTTGCCTTGCATTCGTCGATATCTAGAATGACGTTATAATTTTAGTAAATAACATTTAAATGTAAATGCATTGTTACCTCTGGAAACAAAACCTATATTTGTCGACATCATACAATATGATGGCTCAAGTATTTTGCAGTATCAAAGTTACTAGGAAAAACTCCCTTGGATGGAATGTATCTTGTAACAGGACTGTTTTGATATTCTAAATGAAATAAAAAATATATGGCATCGAAAAGAAAGGGGGAATAAAACAAACTTGCAAATACAAATGACCGTATAGAGATGTTATGCAAATCAAGAAACGTGATAACTTTTTAAGTGACAAGTCTCAACGATTTTTGAATGGAATGTTATTTCGAATTTTGCATTAGTTATCCGTAGAGCGGATTATTGAAACAAAAAGACTAATGAAATCAAATTTGGAATTATAGAGCGATTTTCAATTGAGTGTCGTAAAACAAAAGCAAAAGTAATTACTCTGACCAATCACAGAACTCGCAGATAATCCTATCAACCAATCAGAACTCGAAGCAAATACATGTCGCCGGCGCATGAGTAATATTACGTCGGTTTTATTACACCCTCTTACCTGTACAAGTTTTCCCGTCTCCGGAAAAACCCACTTTACAAGAACAACTGTAGGAGCCGACAGTGTTTTCGCAGTTGGCATTAGCATCACAAACGGATGGAGAAGACATGCATTCGTCATCATCTAATTTGAGGAACAGAATATTAATTTTCATAACGGAATGATATATTTATTTCCTCCTTTTGATGGTTGCATGATGATATAAGTTACTGCTGGCGCCAGATGTGATAAGTTTGGCGAGAACGAGCGACGCGGTAACGAGGCACTTAACGTCCTTGTCGAACGATAATATAAAATGTTGATTTAGTTTGTTACACTCTTACATTCTAAAGAACAAGTCTACGGCCTGGTTGCAAAATCTTTGAAGCCAGGGTAGAAAAGAGCGCGCAGAAGATTTTTGTTTACGATTTGAACGGCAACAGAAAACAGGCGAGCGAACGCAGCGAACGAGTGTTGTTTTTGACACTGTTCAACGAGAGAAAAAAGAATCGTAGAAAGCGGTTATCATGATTATACTTTGTTTATTTAATTGGTATTCTCGAATAGTTAGGATTTGACTAACGCAACACAGAAGGAAAGCGAACGATGAAATTGTACAAGTTAAAAAAAAACTCTCGTCCAATCTGCAGCGCAATCGATAGAATTTTCTTGCTTCTTCCTGATAAAACCAAAATATGTAATCTTCTTACCTGTCGTTTAAGGGTTTCCCTTTCTTCAAGCAAAATAGCAAAATATTATACTTCAGAATTCTTTTCTCTGATAAATCCTATTCTTCTTTAGACTATAGATAATTCTACTGGAGTGTTTTGCCCAATTTCTTTCATATTTTATACAAAGAAAAAAAAACAGCTTGCATGCTTATAGTAGTGTAAATATTTCAATATTGGTTAGGTTCATGTTTATCAATGTTAATGTAGGTAGGTGAAGTATTCATATTACTCAATAAATGAACTTATGAAGCATTTACTATACCTTCGCGTTTCATGTAGAACCTTTGATCATCCGTGACAAAATCGTACGGTTTTGTTTCCTTTGTCTCGCTATTCATCTCGCAGACCATTCCCGGAATGTAGTAGTTATAACTATGACATCTGTGGTCGCTTTCACAGAGGTTTTGGCATTCGATTATTGCTTTTACCGCTACTTCTCTAAATGTGTGACCCTTGAGAGCTTCCCCGTTTGCTGATTTCTCGGAAGGCTTGCACTGCTCGCCAGCGGCCTCATTTCCAGACATCAGGATTTTCAAGTAAAGTGCAAACAGCACCAAGGACATTTCGAGCAACTGGATTTCAGGTCAGCAGATTCTAAACACGACATTAGAAAAACGAAAACCTTGTTACAAAAATCAAACGTGTGGAGTTGTGGTTGTATTTTAATGCAGATATCCTGCTAGTCACTTCGCCCCAGGTCAGATCCCTCCCCCTCCCCCTCTCAGTATGTATTTTATACATACTGAGATTTTCTGATAGAATTTCGCGCGTGAAAACCCCGTTCGGGAATTTTCGCAGCCAATCAGAATGACGAAACGACTTTCTCACACGCGAGAAAAGCGTTTCGTCCAATCACAAAGCACCTGTCAAAACATATCAATATTTTCAAAGGCGCTTGTACTGTCGCTAGCGCTAGCGTTTTCATTCACAAAAATATTTGCTTGAACTTTTAATTCTTTATTCAAAACTCAAGAGATGACTGAAAATTCCGATTTATGTCCTTGGACAAACCAATTGAAGAATACATTCAAGAGCAGGAAAACAAAACACTCGAGCGAAAACGCGAAGAGATGTTAATCTACTAACCGTATTCTTCAAAGAGAAGAGCGAAACGACAACAACAAGAAATTAAACCAGAAGAACTCAGCAAGTACGTATGCGAATTTATTTTAATTATTAAAAGAAAAGACGGCAAAGACTACGAGCCTTCAAGCCTTCGAGGTTGATTTCGAGTTTCAACCGGCATTTGAAAGAAAGTAAATACCCTGTGAGCATTATTGAAGACAAAGCGTTTGAAAAAGCAAGAAAATGTCTGGAAGTTCGAAGCAAACAACTGAAAAAAGAAGGCAAAGGAAACAAACCAAATGCACCGAAGCTTATGTTTATTTTCGAGACAAAAATAAATAAAACATACCTTGGCATAAAATCTCAGTATGTATAAAATAAACAAATTACAGCATGGGCAGTGCTTTGTACGGCATTTACGCCGTACGCGCGCACTGCCCATGAAGTAATCTATGTATATTTAATATTTTTCGAAGCGAAATGATTTTCACCTAAATAGGATTGGATACCAAATTAATCAGTCACGTCAAACGTTAGAGATGCGCATTTTTTAACAAATTAAAATAACATAAAACAAGCGCAAAAGTGGAATATTTCACAATTCATGTGCTATCTGTCAAAAGCGCAGTTGGTTAAAACTTGGTGCTAACAAGTTAACCAAAACTTATTTACTCAGTCAAATATAAAATTTTAACTGGAGAATATTTATTGGTTTCACGTTTCCAGTCAAATTATTCAACTGGAGCTACGCTTAACCATTGCATTTTTCTCAAGATCACGTTGCCACTCGAAAATCTGCACACATTGATTGCTTGAGTTGCAATATAACATACAATTAAACATTTTGATGCTTTTGGTAGCATTTTATATGTTTCCTCACCGAAAAAAGGTGGAAAAAAACGCATTTTTATTCAAAAATGGCTTGAGCTCATATCTCGTTACCATAGTAACTGGTTGTTGCCAAATTTTACCAAAATGTGTCTCAAGGATAAATGAAGAGCTACTGAAGAAGGCATGTGCTAATCTTAAACGGTCTTGAAAAAATCGGAGAAAAACCTTAACTGGTCCCCCTACCCACCACCCCCACCCCCACCCCTGTACGTCTGTGGGTTAAGATGCAAAGGCAACTAAAGAAATGCGGTCATTAAGAGCAGGTTCTTCGCTGGTGACCATACTGTGCCGTTGTTGTGTAAGCTGACATTTTAAAAGGCTCGAAAAAGTAAACACTCACTCGTAAAAGTACCCATACGTATTACACAACTTTTCGCCCAACAATCTCAGCCTATTTATTACAAGACGGTCCTTTTGTCACAAAGGTTTAGTTTTGAAAGTGTTTTTCCTAGTGTGCAGTCAGAAGAGTGTATTAGAACAACGTGCGATATTTACACTCATTTTAGTGCGTATTCGTGCTCCAAAATGCAAAGTCTAATAATAAATTCGGTCATTGGGAGCACGTTCTTTGCTGGTGGCCGTACTGTGACTTCTGCAAATGGAGTGGCTATTTAACGGGACACTGTCGCGCCGCAATAACGAAAATGTGTTCACTAAATTTCCATGTTATATCACGAAATGCAACCAAATATATAACTAAATTGAATGAAAATATTCTATAGTGAAAAGCGCAGGAAAATGTTATAGAAATCAAAAGTGAGATGCTGTGGTTGTTTGTTAAAGCAGATATCCTGCTAGTGATCGTTTTAAAACGCTTCTAGTCATGAGTTCCATGAGAACCAAGGTGCGTCTCAGAATTCAGTGTAACGACCACTGTGTCCAATTATAGCTTAGAGCTTCCTACGTACAGAAAGGACGTATCGTTTAGCAGGGTATTTTGTACTTAGGATCATCATCTACAGTCACTTCGCTCTAGGTCAAAGTTTGGTATGTTTAATATTTAAAGCCAAACGAGGATAAATTTCTCAGAGCAAAACTTGTTTTGAGCTAACTAAAACGTGTTAAATATCGAGAAAATTAAGTCGCGTTCACAGGCTTTGAAAATACACACGCATCTCTCGTGTAACTTTATTCTTCCTTTCACTCGAAAGGAATGACATGAGTCGCGCACACAGCCAACGGCGATTGAAACCGAAGTTTGTCTGCTTCGAACCTCGACTATTTTCCACTTTTAAAGTTACTAAACTAAATGGTAACTTCTCACTACTTTAACGTCAAGTTTTTTATAGGATCAACGAACTAAAAGGTTAAATTGCATGTCCTTTTTATACACTGACCAATCAAGTATCGTCAAGTATCATAACCTGACATTAGGATACGGAACTGGCCCTGATGCAACTAAGGGGCGGACCATTAGAAATCCTGGGAGGGGGGTCAAAAATTTTTCAGTGTATGAATTTTTTTTTCGGCCTGAGTTTCCTGCAGGATTTTTTTTTGGGGGAGGTGGAAGCCTGCAGGTTTTTTTTTTTCTGAGATCTTTTTTATGTATGTGTGCAAGCTAGCTCCAATTTTGTTTTTTATACTAATGGACCAATCCATTTTTGGTATTAAACGCTGGAGAGTAGATTAAAGTCAGACTGTCGAACGTTTGCATAAAAAAATGGGAAGAAATAAGAATTGAGATGGAGTGGTTGAGCGCCGAAGGCGGGAGCCACTAGGGGGGTCTGGGGGCATGCCCCCCCAGAAAATTTTGAAATCTTGATGCTCTGAAACTCCATTTCTAGTGTTCTGAGACAACAATTTCTGTCAAAAATGTTTGGCAAACTGATGTGGCTTCTCGTCGCTTTGCGTCTCTTTGTGTGGCTCCACATACAAGTACTCGATTTCATTTTATATTTCTTGCTGTTTCTTTAGTTTATTTGGATATCAGAGTTAAGTATACGCAATTTCGTCTTTTTGTATAGTAAGTATTATGAGAATTTGACGAAAATGACAGAATTTCATTTTCAAGCAAAATCGGGGTAATCTCGACAAAATCGGGACGGTTGGACCATCCTTTAATGTATTTAAAAAATACTTGCGTGTAGTAGAGCAGGTTACATATTTCATGATGTTTACAGTGTTTTCAAATATGCACATAAACAAGGTTTTGGTTATATTAAGTACATGTACCAGATAGACCTTTGAGGCAGGTAATTTTTGACAGCATTTGAGTCAACCTGAAGTTGCTTTTTGATGAATTTTACTACCAGAGAGCATGTCATACTCTCATATGTTCCAGTTTAAAAATAAAAAAATAAATAAATATATGTATATATAGCCAGTTAGCTTGCAGGATTTTATTTTTTTATGGTCAACTGCTTGCAGGAATTTTTTTTGAGACAATTTTCCTTTGCAGGATTTTTTTTTTGGTAATTGTCACCCCCCCCTCCCAAGATTTCTAATGGTCCGCCCCTAATAATACATTTCAAATAAATATTATTGGAAGAGGCTAATGTGTAGAAGGTCAGTACTCTTGCTCATATTCTATTCAGACAATAAAATTATATCATTCGCAGCCAGTACAAAATATGTCAGATATGAATCCAGAACAGGGCATTAAGACATTTCGCCTCGTTTCTGCTTTCTCGCTAGGAGATTCTGACACGTTTATAAAGTTTATACACTCTAGGCAGCGTCAGTTTTAAAAATTCCTGTTGTCGATCATTTTGTTAATGGTTGAAGTTATCGAAAATGCATACGGCTGAGTCTTAATTAAGTCTGAGTCATAATTTTATTGTTTCTTCACTTTTTTTTTAATTTGAGTGGTAGAATACTGCATTTATTTCTTAATTAGAGGACTTTCAATCTTGTACGATAACTGCTCTGCAGATGATGGTAACAGGTGTTAGGTGGTTTTTTTTTAGCCCAAGCAGCGCCTGCAGACTAAATTAAAGCAGAAATTATAAGCTTCCGGTTGATGCGTAAGTTTGGGTTATACGTTTGTGCAATGCTCTTAGTAAAAACTCAATATTTTACAAAGAAAGTACAGTCAACTACTGCTCATTCGCGCTTTTGCCACCCAGCAATTTTGCAGTTTTGGATATTTGATATTTCCTTAAAATTTAAATGCAAAAAGCTATTAGTAGTGCTGTCGGTAAGCTCTGTGCAGTTCTTCTCCATATTTGTTTTTAGTCTGACGTTACATCTCCTAAAACAAGTGCTTTTCGAACTTTCCATTGGCCAAATTAAGTTTTTCTTAACAATTTACAGCTGGTTTTGACCGTGCATGATGGCTCATTCAGGCAGTTGCTAATTGTGATTCAAATTTTTGCTATGTAAATTTCAAACTAGTTCATGAAAATTGAATGTTGCTTTAAGCGATGCTTTTGTTGTAATTTGTTCCAAAAAAGTTCTTTTTCACTTTTGCTGGAGGAGTTAAGTTGATCTGTTTTCACAAAATATATAGTTAGCTTTGAATTTGAGTTCACTCAGTGAGCCATCAGCTACATTCTCCCATGCCTGGGAATACTTGACTCCGTGAAAGTGTAATACTTACTTTACGACTTGCATTGTTTAAATAATCGTTGAAAATGTTGCAAAAACACGGCAAACTTTTCCTGTTAATCCAACTTATCCAAGATACTTTTAACCACTGACAGTAGCAAGTTTTAGGAAAATTTGGGTTCTTCCGCAATTTAGATGACTTGTATACTCACTATTTATCACAATCAATTAAACGTTGACCAGGGCGTAAAAAAACCCTCAAATTTGCCAAACCATGAAATAAAAAAAAAATAAATAAATTAAGAATAAAGTAAATGCAGCCTGCCTAAAAATGCGCAATAACCAACTTTAGAGCGCCAGCAAACATCAGGAAGGCAAAGGAAAACCCGCCAAAGAAATTCGCTTGGAAGTTGAGTGTTTTATCGAAAGAAACCCCAAACATGATTCACGCATAAAAATGCTATTAACACCTCTATTCTGAATCAAGTGCTGCCGTTTCCTTTATTTTAGTTTGTCGTTCAACGTGAAAATTCGAGCCAATTAACAAGAAAGTTCGCAAGAATCCGAGATCGTATATGTCGCCAAATCGAACATACCAGTTACGGGCAATGTGGCGATGGTCAAACTGAGTTCGACCATCGCACATTGCTCATAAAATTGAGATATCTCCGAATTACCAAATGAAATTGCAATAATTTATTTTACGACATCCGGTGTTTAAATAATGGTTCGTCAAACCCGCTGATGTCTTTAATATGCAGAAAATTGCAGATGAAAAACGTTTCAAGCAGACAGTAAAATTGTCTTGTTAAATCCGAGATACTTTTACAATGTAACCCACAGTGGCAAGTTTTAGGAAAATTTGGACAGACTTGCAAGAAGAGTTTTTCAAACTTCCCATTTGCCAACGCTTTATCTTTTGTAGCAATTCCTGTGAACTTCGAGGCATGTATTTACACTATGTTTCTTAAAATTCAAACGCTGCTGACGATTTGCTTTTTTTACGCCTTAAAGAAACCGGGTGATAATTTTTACTTTTGCTGGAAATGTTGACCTGTTTGCCCAAAATCTATATCGGTAGCTTTGCGTGTCTGTTCTTGAACACTGTACTCCCTGTGAATATTTTTACCCTGTGACAATACAATTTCCGACACCTGTTATATAGACAAACGTTCGTGAAACACCTTCTCATTATGCAGCAAATTTGAAATGGGAAACAGCGTGTCAAAATCTCCGTATTATCTCGTACAGTTTAATATTTGCCTCCTTTGCATATACGCCTCATTCTCTAGTCAAGATCCAAAAATATCAACTCCCAATATTGAAAGTTAAATTTGAAAGTAAAATTTTGAAAGCAAAATTTTGTTGTTTAATGCGAGATACTTTTAACCACATAGTAAGTTGCAGGAAAATTTGAGTTTCTCCGCAGTTTAGATGACTTGTATACAATATTTATCACAATAAATTTAATGTTGACTTGGCGAAATTTGCCTCAAAGTTTCCATACAATAAAATAAAAAGTTAAATAAAGAATGAAGTAAATGCAGCCTGCCTAAAAATGCGCAATAACCAACTTTAGAGCGCCAGCAAAATTCACTTGCTGCGTGGGCAGGCGAAGGAAAGGTCGCCAAAGAAATTGGCTTGAAAGTTGTGTGTTTTATCGAAAGAAACTCCAAACATGATTCACGCATAAAGATGCTATAAACACCTCTATCCCGAATGAAATTGCTACCTTTTCGTTGCCTTGGCCGTTCAACGTGAAAATCCGAGCCAGCTAACAAGATAGTTTGTGAAAATGCTAGCTTGTGTTGGCCGCCAAATCGGACACACCATTTTTATGGGCAATGTTGCGATGGTCAAACTGAGTTCAATCATCGCATTTTGCTCATAAAACTTCGATGATATCTCGGATTTCCCAAACATGGTTTCACTTTTCGTTAAAAACGGGATACCTTTCTTTTAAGAAATTCATGACTTCAATACTAAATGAAGTTTAAATAAATATCTGAAATATTTTTATGCTATTTTTATGATCATAAAATGCTTAGAAAGGTGGAATCCAAACGAACGTTGTTCAACGGTTTGTACCTCTTTTGTTTTTGTAACTCTCCTTAAATGTTTGCTTTTTATCTCGGGAAACTGATTAGGTATCGCTATACAAAAGTTTAATTTGCAAGTTTATTGAATTGTAGAGCAAGGCCAAGGCGTGATCAACTTATCGCATAGAAATAAAAGGAAGGAAAATAATATTATTTCATTAAGGTGCGGTCAAGCTAGTTCAAATAGGCGTCTTTTATAATTATTATATAATATTTATAGCTTTATGATTTCTCGAAGGATAGCACATAAGCAAACGTGAACTGCATGGACAAAGGTTTGTGACGGAGCGGTGTTTGTACTAATGTTGGTTTAATTTTATGTTTTTCCTGAAAAGTTTTGCCAATGTTGTAAATCAGTTGGACAACCGTTAAAAGGTTTCTATTATACAAAAATCAGTTTTCTTCTAAACATTTTCAGCTCTGAAAATGCAAGTTAGTAAAATATGTTGGTGAACTGTTATCTTCTTGAAATTATGAAGGCTCACTATTCCTTTTTCCGTGTGAACTCGGTCGCGATCGAACCGGTACGAGGCTAGAGCGATAGAACGCAAGCCATGTTGATGCGCATCGAGTTGATGTAAAGAATCGTAATATGCCCTCGTTTTTCAACTTTTTAAAAGAATTCGAAAGATGACATACGATTCTCATTCGTGATTACATGGCGACATATGCGACCGACAAAGAGAACACGCTATTTTTTTCTTCAACGGGCTCAGTTTCATCGACAAATAATGCTTTTAGTCTCCCGGTTAAAACACCGACCAAAATTAAAGAACCATGAAAAAATAATGTACCAAGTCTATAAGCTAAAGTTGGTTGTTACCTTGATGTGCAGTAGCAATGAAGTTCAGCCAAGCACCCCAAACAACACAGGCCAGCAATAGTACCGGACACGGAGAAACAACAGCCTTCCACACTTGCAGCCGTAAAATGACCCGTTCCCAATCACCACCCAGCAATTTTGCAGTTTTGCCGGATATCTGATATTTCCTTAAAATGTAAATGCAAAAAGCTATTAGTAGCACTGTCGTTAAGCTCAGTGCAGTTCTTCTCCAGACTAGGCTTTGACATATTTGTTTTAAGTCAGTTACGTTACATCTCCTGAAACAAGTGCTATTTGAACTTTCCATTAGCCAAATGAAGTTTTCGTTTCCAATTTACAACAGGTTTTAACCGTGTATGACGGCTCTTTCACGCAGTTGCTATGTAATTTACATTGTTGCTATGTAATTCAAACTTATTCATAAAAAAAGAAATGTTGCTTTAAGCGATGCTTTTGCTATAATTTATTTTTAAAAAATGCTTTCTTAATTTTTACTTTTGCTGGAGGAGTTAAGTTGACCTGTTTGCCCAAAATCTATAGTTAGCTTTGAATTTGTGTTCACTCTGTGAGCCATCACCTGCATTCTTCCATTCCTGAGAAAACATTAACTACGTGAAAGTGCAATACTTACTTTACGACTTGACGGCTTTTTAAATAATCGTTGGTCAAACCCATGTCTTTAATATGCAGCAAATTACAGATGGAAAACGTTGCAAAAACACGGTCAACCTTTTCCTGTTAATCCAACTTATCCGAGATACAGCTGTACGTCCAACCACAGTAGCAAGTCTAGCAAGTATTAGGAAAATTTGGGTTTATGACAATCAATTAAATGATGATATGACAAATAAAATTCCTTCAAATTTGCCATACCACGAAATAAAAACTTAAATGAAGAATGAAGTAAATGCAGCCTGCCTAAAAATGCGCAATAACCAACTTTAGAGCGCCAGCAAAATTCACCTGCTGCGTGGGCTGGCAAAGGAAAACTCGCTAAGAAAATTCGCTTGAAAGTTGAGTGTTTTATCTAAAGGAATCCCAAACATTATTCACGCATAAAAATGCTATAAACACCTCTATCCCGAATGAAGTGCTGCGTTTTCCTATATTTTAGTTTGTCGTTCAACGCGAAAATTCAAGCCAATATATAACAAGAGATTTCGCGAGAATCCGAGCTCTTATATGCCGCCAAATCGAACATCCCATTTTTATGGGCAATGTGGCGATGGTCAAACGGAGGTGGACCATCACACATTGCTCATAACATAACGATATCTCCGAATTCCGAAATGTGGTTTCGCTTTTCTTAAAAAGCAGGATATATTTGACTCCGTGACATTTTCAATAATAATTAGTTTAGGATATCCGGTGTTTAAATAATGGTTTGTCAAACCCATGACTGTCTTCATATGCAGCAAATTACAGGTGAATGACGTTGCAAGCAGACAGCAAAATTTTCTTGTTGAATACGAGATATTTTTAACCACAGTAGCTAGTTTTAGGAAAATTTGGACAGACCCCGGAAGAAGTGTTTTTCAAACTTCGAATCCCATTTGCCAACGCTTTATCGTTTGTTTGCTGTCATTGACAGCTCATTGAAGCAATTGCTGTGAAGTTCAAGGCATATATTTACACTATGTTCCTTGAAATTCAAACGCTGCTGACGCTTTGCTTTTCTTAAGACTTTTTAAAGAAACCGGATCATTTTGCTAAAAATGTTGACCTGTTTGCCCAAAATCTATATCGGTAGCTGGGCGTAATTATGTCTGTTCTTGAACACTGTACTCCCTGTGGATATTTTCACCGTATGACAATACAATTACCGACATCTGTTATATAAATAAATGTTCGTCAAACACCTTCCTATTATGCAGCAAATTTGAAATGGAACATAGCGAGTCAAGTTATCCGTATTAGCTCGAAAAGGCGAATATTTGGCTCCTTTGCATATTCGTCTCATTCTCTGATCGAGGTCCAAAAATATTAACTCCAAATATTGAAAGGGCATAGCCACTTAGCTTTCTCTGCAAATTTGAGCCAGATATGCTAGCTACTCTTTGTGCAATGCTCTTTGTAAAAACTCAATAGTTTACAAAGAAAGTACAGTCAACTACTGCTCATTCGCGCTTTTGCCACCCAGCAATTTTACAGTTTTTGGTTATCTGATATTTCCTTAAAATTTAAATGCAAAATGCTATTAGTAGTACTGTCGGTAAGCTCAGTGCAGTTCGTCTCCAGACCTACCAGGCTTTGACATATTTGTTTTTAGTTTGACGTTAACTCTCCTGAAACAAGTTGTTTTCGAACTTCCTATTAGCCAAATTAAGTGTTTGTTTACAATTTACAGCAGGTTTTAACCCTGCATGAAAGCTCTTTCACGCAGTTGCTAATTGTAATTCAAATTTTCGCTATGTAATTCAAACTTAAGTTCATGAAAATTGAACTGCTACTTGAAGCGATGCGTTCGCTTTAATTTATTCAAAAAAAAATTTCTTTTAACATTTGTCGGAGGAGTTAAGTGGATCTGTTTGCCCAAAATGTATAGTTAGCTTTGAATTTGAGCTCACACAGTGAGCCAACACCTGCATTCTTTCATTTCTAGGAATACTTGACTCCGTGAAAGTGCAATACTTACTTTACGACTTGCGTTGTTTAAATAATCGTTGGTCAAACACATGTCTTTAATATGCAGCAAATTACAGATGGAAAACGTTGCAAAAACACGGTCAACCTTTTCCTGTTAATCCAACTTATCCGAGATACAGCTGTACGTCCAACCACAGTAGCAAGTCTAGCAAGTATTAGGAAAATTTGGGTTTATGACAATCAATTAAATGATGATATGACAAATAAAATTCCTTCAAATTTGCCATACCACGAAATAAAAACTTAAATGAAGAATGAAGTAAATGCAGCCTGCCTAAAAATGCGCAATAACCAACTTTAGAGCGCCAGCAAAATTCACCTGCTGCGTGGGCTGGCAAAGGAAAACTCGCTAAGAAAATTCGCTTGAAAGTTGAGTGTTTTATCTAAAGGAATCCCAAACATTATTCACGCATAAAAATGCTATAAACACCTCTATCCCGAATGAAGTGCTGCGTTTTCCTATATTTTAGTTTGTCGTTCAACGCGAAAATTCAAGCCAATATATAACAAGAGATTTCGCAAGAATCCGAGCTCTTATATGCCGCCAAATCGAACATCCCATTTTTATGGGCAATGTGGCGATGGTCAAACGGAGGTGGACCATCACACATTGCTCATAACATAACGATATCTCCGAATTCCGAAATGTGGTTTCGCTTTTCTTAAAAAGCAGGATATATTTGACTCCGTGACATTTTCAATAATAATTAGTTTAGGATATCCGGTGTTTAAATAATGGTTTGTCAAACCCATGACTGTCTTCATATGCAGCAAATTACAGGTGAATGACGTTGCAAGCAGACAGCAAAATTTTCTTGTTGAATACGAGATATTTTTAACCACAGTAGCTAGTTTTAGGAAAATTTGGACAGACCCCGGAAGAAGTGTTTTTCAAACTTCGAATCCCATTTGCCAACGCTTTATCGTTTGTTTGCTGTCATTGACAGCTCATTGAAGCAATTGCTGTGAAGTTCAAGGCATATATTTACACTATGTTCCTTGAAATTCAAACGCTGCTGACGCTTTGCTTTTCTTAAGACTTTTTAAAGAAACCGGATCATTTTGCTAAAAATGTTGACCTGTTTGCCCAAAATCTATATCGGTAGCTGGGCGTAATTATGTCTGTTCTTGAACACTGTACTCCCTGTGGATATTTTCACCGTATGCCAATACAATTACCGACATCTGTTATATAAATAAATGTTCGTCAAACACCTTCCTATTATGCAGCAAATTTGAAATGGAACATAGCGAGTCAAGTTATCCGTATTAGCTCGAAAAGGCGAATATTTGGCTCCTTTGCATATTCGTCTCATTCTCTGATCGAGGTCCAAAAATATTAACTCCAAATATTGAAAGGGCATAGCCACTTAGCTTTCTCTGCAAATTTGAGCCAGATATGCTAGCTACTCTTTGTGCAATGCTCTTTGTAAAAACTCAATAGTTTACAAAGAAAGTACAGTCAACTACTGCTCATTCGCGCTTTTGCCACCCAGCAATTTTACAGTTTTTGGTTATCTGATATTTCCTTAAAATTTAAATGCAAAATGCTATTAGTAGTACTGTCGGTAAGCTCAGTGCAGTTCGTCTCCAGACCTACCAGGCTTTGACATATTTGTTTTTAGTTTGACGTTAACTCTCCTGAAACAAGTTGTTTTCGAACTTCCTATTAGCCAAATTAAGTGTTTGTTTACAATTTACAGCAGGTTTTAACCCTGCATGAAAGCTCTTTCACGCAGTTGCTAATTGTAATTCAAATTTTCGCTATGTAATTCAAACTTAAGTTCATGAAAATTGAACTGCTACTTGAAGCGATGCGTTCGCTTTAATTTATTCAAAAAAAAAATTTCTTTTAACATTTGTCGGAGGAGTTAAGTGGATCTGTTTGCCCAAAATGTATAGTTAGCTTTGAATTTGAGCTCACACAGTGAGCCAACACCTGCATTCTTTCATTTCTAGGAATACTTGACTCCGTGAAAGTGCAATACTTACTTTACGACTTGCGTTGTTTAAATAATCGTTGGTCAAACACATGTCTTTAATATGCAGCAAATTACAGATGGAAAACGTTGCAAAAACACGGTAAATATTTCCTGTTAACCCTATACAGACGGGGGGGAGGGGGGGGGGGGGGGGCACAGTGTCCGCGCTAACTTTCAACATTCATAACTTCTTTAATATGTATTCAAACGCCCTCAAACTTTGTGACTTTTCCTAAAATTTATCTGGCAACAATTTCATATGACAAGTTATTGATCACGTAACTTGATGTTTCCATGGCAACAACATTTTGACAGCCATGTTTTTTTAATTAGCATATTTGTACCTTTTAATGAAGAAAAACAATGTTTATTGGTATAACTATTCTATTTTTACGTCATTTAGCGTTTATTTATTGGTTTTAATTAATTTTGAGTAAATTTGGACGGTTTATAAGAAAAATTCAAAAATCCAAGATGGCTAACTAATTACCTAATAACTACGACATATGACGTCATCGTTCCTTGTGCGTACCGCAAAGGAGACAGTTCTGGACGTACTATGTACCCTCTTTTTCATATTTTCATATCCTTAATGTTCTTGAAGTGACGAGGGGTGGGGGGCACAATGTCACCCCCCCCCCCCCCCCCCCTCCTCCCAGGCTCTGGAACTCAAAATAGGATTCAGACCTGTGGTGTATTTGTAGCCTCATTTTCATGTACCCTCGCTTTCAGATGACCTTGAGCTTTTGCTCCACGACCATCTTGTAGTTCACTTGTTATGCAGAGATTCCAACCCCATGTGATGGAAAATAGGGAGTAATCATCAGCGCCAGAAGCGCTATCCTAAGCGCCAAAGACACGAGCTTCTAGGGGGTTCCGTGGGTATCTCCCCCCGCACATTTTCCAAATTTAGGTTCTGTCAAGTGTCATTTCCTGCATTTTGACATCACTACTTCCCGATTATCCGAGAAGAAATTATAATATGTGTGTGTTTCACAGTGACCGATCGCCAAAAATCCTTGGTGAGACTGGCAGGAATCTGAACATACGACTGACTGAACACAAACAGGCGACAAAAAATGGTGACATCAACAATCACATTGCTGAACACCATTTACGCACGAATCACAGAATTGACTGGGACTCTGCCGAATGCGTTACCTACAGTACGGACTACTATAAACGACTCACTCTAGAAAGTTGGTTAGAACAGACACCTGAACAGATGTCAACAGCTACCAGCGGCTTACAAACGACTTGTCAACAAAACATACGAACAATAGACTGAACTCACTGATGAATTTGACAAACAATACAACTACAGAAATTAAACTAACAATACACGGATCGAAACGCACCTATCACTGACTTGAGCCTCTACAGCCAATAACATCACGGCTAAACTGACTTATGAAAGCGATAACCAGACGTATATAACATCAACTGACCATTCACAATAGGCCATTTCCGAGTTTCCTTTAGCCTCTTTTTCAAAAGCGAGGCTAGGTGCGAAACCTTTCATATGAAAATGAGTTATCATTCACATGCAAATAAAACTAATTTTCATATGAAAGGTTTCGCACCTATCCTTGCTTTGATAGAGAGGCTAAAGGCAACTCGGAAATGGTCTATTCACATGACTCTGAAGATGACTTCCGCTCATGTTGTCGAAAGTCAGTCAGTCAACAGTTCTTTTCAGAACCACACAAACCACCGTCAAACTTATTGTTTTCTTTGTTCAAACTTGATGAATTATCAATAAAATGAGTTTAAGAAGTAATAATTTTTCATATCAAACACAATGAAGAGTGTATCATCGGGATTTACACTGAGAAGTGGGTTGAAAAACGAGGCGCGCGCAGCGGTGTTTTTTTTTAACCCACTTCGAGATGTTTAGATACCTGATGAAACACTCTTTCAAGTGTTTGATATAGCTTCTCAAACTAATCATTAAATGCGGAGAAAGTGAAGGAATAAAATCGCCAAAATCTATGCAAACAAGACACCTGCATGGAGGCGTTCATGCGAGATGTTTTGGTCGATGTAAGCATAATTATAAACTTGGAATGGCTACACACATACCTACAAACATGTAGCTGCACACAGCTTGAACTCGTGGCATCTTTAATCCATTGCAGTTTTGATTCCTGAAGGCCGGTTTTCTCTAACGACGGAGTCTTAGTCAGAAGGGCAGAGCGTTACGATCTAGTGAAAATCAAACCGTCGGAATCGGAAGAAGATCACGGAGTCATAAGCGGAATCGGAAGAAAATGGAACCGTTCTGATTATTCCGACACCGATTCCGTCGAGCTTATGACTCCGCTTACGACTCCGATTTTCGATTTTCACTAGGTCGGAAGCGCTCTTACGACTCCGACTACGACTCCGACTCCGACTTCGACTCCGTCGCCAGTGAAAACCAGCCTTGGGTTCTGTCCTCGTGTACCGGTTACAAAAAGAACGAAACAAAGACTAAACAATAAACTACACGAAAACAATAGATCACAAACAAAGAGAATACAATGTAAAATCCCTCGTGTACCGGTACACCAGGTCACAGCCCAGCCTTGAGTGTTTTGAGTACTTTTACGGAGAAGTTACATGAGCTTAAAACCACATCTAGAAAGTAAGACTACAAGACATTCACTACTGACATTCAGTAGCCGACACTTTAAACCAATCGCTAACTGAAATGACAAGTTCTATAAAACACAAAACTTGCCGGAGCAAAAATCCCACAGAATAAGCTGCGAACACAATATTAAACAGTCCTATCCATCTATGAATGCATTGCATTGTCTCGAGAACTTGAACTTGTACGCTGTCATTCTTCCTTCTGAGAGAAGTCACGTCGTCTCGCGATTTGTGGCGACAATGAAAATAAAATCAACTGAAACTTAAACGCGGTCTGCCACAGGTATCCCGCGTAATTAAGACCAGGTATCCAAACCTCCTTCGCGGTAGTGATTTCCTTTGTGCTCTCGTTGTTTAGTGTACAAGTATGCAAAGTTTTATGTTTTAATTCTTTTAGGTCTATCGCCAGGAATACCTGGTATTAATAAAGGGCTCAACAAAACAGTGTTTGACAACCTTGTCAAGCATGGCAGGAAATGGGTTTACAACCAAACTCAGAAAGTCTTGGAGTCAGTGATCTTTGAGTACACGGACTGGACAAACCAGACTAATCCGCTAGTGGTGCGACAAAAGTACATGGATGTCATCACAGATGCACTGTTTAAAGCGCCCGCAGTGCGTTCAGCTCAGGCATTTGTCAAAAGCAAGATACCAACTTTCTTTTACTGCCTCGATCACTTTGATGGTTCCACAACACATTTTCCAGAATGGGCCGGGGTGATTCATGGCGGTGATCTTCCGTACGTGTTCGGAACTTACTTCTTAGGGTACAACAAGAGCGCCAAAGCGCAAGGTGTGGAAATAATCTTCTCAAAGAAAATAATTACCATGTGGAGTGACTTTTCTAAAAGTGGGTAAGTTGAGTTTGGAAATTTTCCTTGCTAAACGAGGTTTATAAATTTGTTGCGCGTGGATCACTTTAAAGGCGGTGGAATCTATATATTTATTATTGTATATATTGGGTTGGTGTCCTGCGGTGCATCCTCCCCTGAGCTTCCCAAGGGTCTGCGAGACGGTTGTGCCTAAATCATACCGTCCAGAAGGACGTCGGACACCTTATTGAGACTTGTATAACGTAATATCGACACTTAGAATTTTATTTTCAATAAATTTTTAAGTGTAAAAAAGAAAATCTAAAATCCCCACTCAGAATTGAACCTGTGACCTTATATAGGCTTAGGCTTACATAGCCTACCGTACCACTGTACCACCTAGTTTCTCGGGTTGTTTAGTCCTAAATTTAACAATATAAACTGCTACCCCCAACCTTAACTGAAAGCTAACCAGTTTCTCCGTTATATAAGTCTCAGTGAGGTGTCCGACGTCCTTGTGGACGGTATGATTTGGGCTTGACCCGACGATTCTTAATTAATTCCGACACGGCATTCATGTAAAACAGGCTTTATTTTAGTTTACTTTTCTTTAATAGTTAGTTATATTTTTGAAATTATAGAAGATTAATTTATATACATAGTTTCGTATTAAGTTGTAGTTTATATTAAATTGTTAATGTCTGATGAATTTACCGTGTTTTTTTAAATAAAGATGATGATGATGATGATGATGATGATGATGATGATGATGATGAAATCCTAAAGGGAGGGGAAGGGGGGCGGTGAGGGCGGGGAGGGGGGTGAGGGGGGTAGGGGGGTAGGGGGTAGGGGGGGGGGGGCCTTAATAGAAGATTTTACTGTACATGTTAGGTAACCACTGCAGATACACTGTAGTCGCAACAGGACCTATTAATATACTGTAGATCGATATTGCATACATCACAGTCAGATTTCTATCTGGGGTGATCTTATCCTTAATTGACATGACCTCTCTGATTGATTAAGCATTGACATTACAGGAGAAATTTGATGCTGATCACTATAAAGTCTTGCATTCAATTGTGATGACACTGATGACTATTTTCTAAACAGAAAGCCAACGTCAGACACCTCCAGATGGCCAGAGTACACACTTACAGATCAACAGTACATCTCATTGAGTCCATCGTCTTCTGTTCAAAAGAACATGCTTCCAGAAAAGATGGCCTTTTGGAATGAACTTGTCCCCACTTTGAAAGAACCTGCTGTACCATTGCAACCAGTAAAACCGCCTACAACACCAATGACTCCCGCTAGTCTAGCGCCGACAGCACATAAGGAGGCCAGTGTTGATAAAGGTTGGAATTTCATGATTGGAAGTTGGTGTTGTTCAATTTCAGGTGTCAGGCAATGAACCAATCAGAGCTTGAAGCAATTACATGTCGGCGGCGCCAAGCGCGGGAAAACGCGTGCGAGCAAGTCACGATTGGTTTTGGTTTTACTTCTGATTGGTCGAGAAAGTGATGCGAGGTTTGTTAGCCTATCACAAAGTGTAGCAATGCAAAACCAAAGCAATTGTGTAATTACTTTTCACACTCAATTGAAAACTGCTCTATCAGTTATGAACCAAATAGTGTTGATTTGCTTTGACAAATGCTCGAAACGTCAGCTTTTGTATCATTTTACGGTGGCCAATATACCTTACCTTTTTGAATCCATATTATAGAACTACCGTAGAGTTCCAAAAGTCGCTGCCCCAGTTACATTCGGAATTAGCAGGTCTAAGGGACCGCAATTCAATTTTCTATTAGCTGTTACATTCGGGTAGCCGCTACTTTCGGGTAGCCGTTACTTTCGGGTAGCCGCTTCTTTCGGGTAGCCGCTACTTTCGGGTAGCCGCTTCTTTCGGGTAGCCGTTACTTTCGGGTAGCCGTTACTTTCGGGTAGCCGTTAATTTCGGGTAGCTGTTACATTTGAGTAGCCGCTAATTTCGGGCACCTAAAATATGTGAGTAATTGAAAAAACGAACGATGATAAACACACAACAAACAACAACAACAATTTGCAACTAACAACAACAATTTATTCTTGGTATAACAATTGAAGAGTTGAATGATTTGTTTGCCCTGCAAACAGCTGGAAAGCTAATCGGGGCGGGGCAAAACAAGTACATGAATAATACAAATATCTGCAAAATCAAAAAAAAAAAAAAACCTTACACTATTGAAAAGCCTTGCAGATTACGTATAAAAATGAATAAAAACACAGACGTTAAGTGATCTAATTACGTAAAGACAAGGTGTCTCTGACTATAGTAAGTGTATCTATGTACTTACTTTATTAATAATCATGGGGATTTGAATATAGTCATCCTCCTTTTCTAAAATATCGAATAGCAATTTGCGGAGAGCTCTTTTGAAAGCATTCTTAGAAGGATCCGTTATATAGCGTGGTATCTTATTCCACAGTTTTACTCCGAGCCGAGAGAAAGAATTGTTTAGTATTTCTAGTCTGGAACTTTTAACATAGAATTTTCCAGACGTAGACGATCGTGTATTGTATGAGTGAATATTAGACGTTTTCTGAAATGAATTGAACATGTTTGCTGGGATTTTATCATAATTGATATCATGCATTAAGGTTGATACGGACTCATAATAAAGAAAAGGTATTGGAAGCACGTTAGCTTCGAGAAATAAAGGAATTGCATGATCATGCCAGTCTGCAAAGTACAGTAATCGAAGAGCTCTTTTCTGGAGAATTAGAATTTTATTAAGATAGGTCTTGCATGCCTGACCCCAGGCAGCAAGACCATAGGTTAAATAAGGATGAATTAGTGACTTATAGATATTGAGTAGTATTGGTTGAGGTACAGAGTGGCGTAGCTTTGCACACACAACCACAGAATAGACAACGTCATTTCAATTCTCTCTTGCTCATTGATTATTCGGCATTCCTTGGCAGTATCGTACAGTAAAACACTAAGCTATCCCATCTGCAGGGGACGTTAGACCTCAGTATGGATTGGACCATTACTTTCGGGGAACCGTTACTTTCGAGAATTACTAGAAAGGTCCGAATATGTAACGCTAACTTCGGGGGGCCGCTACTTTCGAACTGTAAGGATCAATAGTTCAACTGTTGCTATTTTTTTTTTTTTTTTGCAAACTACACATATTTTATGGTTATAAAGTTTCAGCATGAATTTGCTTTGTTTTCCTCCCATATGGTCTTCCATCTTTTTTCATTATTGTTTTTGTTTCCTTTTTCAGGAACTGAGTATGCTCTGATCGCACTAGTTGCTGTTTTTGGAGTTCTACTTATTGTTCTTGTGGTGGTCACATGCCATCAAAGGCGAAAGCTGAAAAATGCCCTCTCTGAACCTGGTCCAACTACCAGGCTAATATAGTTTTGATATTTGTAGCAATGTAGTTTTAAAATGGTAGGTGGCAGTTATCATTTCACTGTGGTTTCAATGGTTAATTCAAACACAAACTGGGAAATTATTTCTCCGACTCAGCTCATAGTTAATAGAGCAAACTGGTTCTGAAACTCAGTCAGTCCTTTGTTATATGTTTTTGTTCTCCATTTCGTTTGTTCGTTTGCCTTGACCCTGCAGAAAACACAAAAGGTATTGAAATGCATATGAGCAACTGACCAGTAGAAACATTTGGGCTCACACGTTAAACAAAACAACGTGCACGGTCACGGTTCGTTCAACATAAAACAAAGCAGCTTTGTACACTCTTTTTGAAATTTGTTGAGCTTCATAACCAGTTTGTTCTATTAACTGTGCTCAGCTGATTCCATTAATAGGCTAACATAGTTTCAATACTTGTAGCAGTGTAGTCTAATATTGTAGTCGCAGCAATGTTATCATTAATTTTTTTGCTAATGGGTAATTTGGATGCAGGTTCAACTAGTAATGATAATAATAACCAACACGTAATTCCAATATTCTCAAGAAAGTAGTTTTAAGTAATGATCCGCATAAGAAGGATAGCGCTGAACGGCAATGCACGATGGGATGTCAACTTTTTTTCATTGTTACAACTAGTGATCTCATTGGCTTAGACTCAAAGACTGCTAAAAAGTTAAGGTTCAAGGTGCATTTTGTCTATTTTTTTTAAGGCTTCAAGTAATTTTAGACCCAATCGCACAACATGCAATTTTTAAAAGATATTGTATTTGGGGAACTTCATCAAAGAAGCAAAATTATTAGCTATTGTCTTCTGCTATTCTGATTGGTTAAGTACGAACATTTCCTAAAATTTATTTGATGCAAATGGATTTTCTTTATTTTTATAATGAAATATAATTATTAACCATCAGCTCCTACATTTACATTACACAGCCCGCTTCAAGCACTCCTTGGGGACGGACCATTTTATTGTTAAGGTGGTGGTGGGGGGGGGGGGGGGGGGGGGGGTGAGGTTGGGCAATTAGTAAAAACAAAATTCCTGCACAGCAAAAGTAAAGAAATAAAAAGTAATGCACGCGAGCCAAAGGAAAAGCAGTTTAATATGGAACAATCCCGAAAAAAAATTCTTGCACAACATCAAGACGACAAAAACAAAATTCATGATCAGAAAAATTGCCCAACACCGCCCCCCCCCCCCCCCCCACCGTCCCCCCCCTCCTCCCCCCCCCCCCCCCAAACAAAAATAAAATAAAACAAGGAGCCCGTTGGGCTTCGAAACTGGCTCGTTTGGTCTCATTTTCCACCCGGCTTTCATTTTAGAGTCCACAATATACAATCTAGAGTCTATTAATATGCACAGTCCAGTCCACATTCCACAGTCCGCTTTACATTCCGCACTCTGCTTCAAGGAGGCTACAATTTCAGGTCTATATCTTTTTCTTTGAACTTTGTATTGTTTTTTTTTTTTCGCTTTAAAATCCTTGAAACCACCTACTACAAGGAATCAGGATTGTTTTAACACAGGCATTTTGGAGAATCGGTGATGGGGTTTCGAATAAATTAACAATATCAATATGATCGATCAAATAGCGTGACATAAATACGAGATGTGCGGAATTTGAACGTGACTCCACGGAGTAATGCTTGAGAATATTGTTTACTCAGCAGTTCTGCGACCTGCCGGGACGTGTTTCTTTATTACGTGATTTGGTTAGAAAAATTCAACTCGCTTTCCTTTTACCAGAAATAGATCGCATCCGAAAATCACAGAGATTTAATTTTTAACAATTCCGTCGAAATTAGAACGGTAAATATTTGAATTATAGTTGCCGACATCACTGATTACGCCATTTCTGAAAACCGGTAGTGAACTAGGTACGGTGTTGGCCGCAGCAAAAGCGATTCCCGGGGCAGGTGACACGACAGAAACAAGGAGCCCGTTGGGCTTCGAAACTGGCTCGTTTGGTCTCATTTTCCACCCGGTTTTCATTTTAGAGTCCACAATGTACAATCTAGAGTCTATTAATATGCACAGTCCAGTCCACATTTACATTCCACAGTCCGCTTTACATTCCTCACTCTGCTTCAAGGAGGCTACAATTTCAGGTCTAAATCTTTTTCTTTGAACTTTGCATTGTTTTTTTCGCTTTAAAATCCTTGAAACCACCTACTACAAGGAATCAGGATTGTTTTAACACAGGCATTTTGGAGAATCGGTGATGGGGTTTCGAATAAATTAACAATATCAACATGATCGATCAAATAGCGTGACATAAATACGAGATGTGCGGAATTTGAACGTGACTCCACGGAGTAATGCTTGAGAATATTGTTTACTCAGCAGTTCTGTGACCTGCCGGGACGTGTTTTTTTATTACGTGATTTGGTTAGAAAAATTCAACTCGCTTTCCTTTTACCAGAAATAGATCGCATCCAAAAATCACAGAGATTTAATTTTTAACAATTCCGTCGAAATTAGAACGGTAAATATTTGAATTATAGTTGCCGACATCACTGATTACGCCATTTCTGAAAACCGGAAGTGAACTAGGTACGGTGTTGGCCGCAGCAAAAGCGATTCCCGGGGCAGGTGACACGACAGAAACAAGGAGTCCGTTGGGCTTCGAAACTGGCTCGTTTGGTCTCATTTTCCACCCGGTTTTCATTTTAGAGTTTTATATTAGCAATCCACAATATACAATCTAGAGTCTATTAATATGCACAGTCCAGTCCACATTTACATTCCACAGTCCGCTTAACATTCCACACTGAGGCTACAATTTCAGGTCTATATCTTTTTCTCTGAACTTTGTATTGTTTTTTTTTTTTTCGCTTTAAAATCCTTGAAACCACCTACTACAAGGAATCAGGATTGTTTAAACACAGGCATTCTGGACAATCGGTGATAGGATTTCGAATAAATAAACAATATCAACATGATAGATCAAATAATCATCAACAGCCGACCATTGCGTGACAGAAATACGAGATGTGTGGAATTTGAACGTGACTCCATGACGTAATGCTTGATAATTGTTTACTCAGCAGTGACTTGCCGGGACGTGTTTGTTGAATGATTTATTCGATCTAAACTCAACTGTTTGACAATTGATTTGGTTAGAAAAGTTTAACCCGCTTTCCTTTTACCAGAAATAGAACACATCCTGAAATCACAGCGATTTAATGTTTAACAATTCCGCCGAAATTAGAACGGTAAATATTTCAATTGTAAATTGTCGTTTCGATGACATCACTGATTTCTGAAAACCGGAAGTAAACTAGGTACGGTGTTGGCCGCAGCAAAATCGATTCCCGGGGCAGGTGACCCGACAGGGAAAAAAAAAAAGAGGGTATTTTAACGACGAGCCAGTTAAAAAAAAAAAAAAAAAAAAAAAAAAAAAAAAAAAACAGGGTATTTTAAGAACTGACTCGTCGCAGAGCGACGAGCCAGTTAACAAGGATAAATGTAAAATAACACGGCAAACTGATCCGTACGGCCGAGAATAGATTGACTCAAGAAAAATAAAGTAAAATAAAAGATATATATTTTGTGCCCGATATTTCGGTTTGAAACACAAACCTTCGACGGGGGCTAAAATAAAAATGAGTATATACGTTAATATCGTTACAATGTTAAAAGTTTAAAATATGGAACCAAGAAACATGATAGGTTACTACATTGACAGGTAAATAAAAAAAGCGTCCTATGATAAACTGACAAATATAATAGTTGACTAAATAATGACAGGCAGTTTTGTAAAGATAACATAATTAGTGCAGTTCATCGCGTTTATTAATACCCGAAGGTTCTAGTGTTTTTGCTTTGTCGATGAGATGAGCTTCACGCGCCTTTCTGACAGAGTCTCTTATGTTTTTCATGAGCTCGATGGGAATGAGTATGATATCATTGAGTGAGTGGCCTGGCTGGTTGAAGTGTTGTGAGATTGGAGTAGGCGTCTGTAGTAAATGAGGTTTAGTCACTGAGCGGCGATGTTCTCCAAAGCGTTCGTTGAGTCTTCGTTTAGTCTCACCGATGTATTGTTTTTGACATTTTCTACATTCGATCATATAAATAAGGTTTCTAGAGTTGCAGGTAATGCGTTCCTTGATATGTCTTTCTTCACTAGTTGCGGAAAATGTATATTTATCTTGGTTTTCTTTTAAGAAAGGGCAGGTTAGACAGCGCGGATGATTGCATCTGTGGATACCCGGAGAAGGTGGTATTCTACGGTCATCAGGGTCAGAGTTGTCGGGTAGCTTTGTTTTCACTAGAAGATCACGAAGACTTGCGTTTCTTCTGTATGCTAGGACAGGAGGATTAGGAAACGTTTCTTTACAGCGGGTAGAGGAGTTGAGAATGTTAAGATGTTTTTTCACAATTTTCGAGGTGTTGGGAAGAGCTGGATTGAAGGTAATAACAAAAGGTGTACGATCAGTTGTTTTGTTTTGCTGTTTAGGTTTGAGGGTATCACAACGGGGTATAGAACGCACGCGGTTGACTTCATGTTTAAGGAAGTTTCGATTGTAACCTCGCTTTGTCAAGTGGTCGATAAGTTCATTAGAGCGCTTGTCAAAATAAGTGTCAGTAGAACAAATGCGTCGTAATCGTAAGGCGAGACTGAAAGGAATAGCACGCTTCGTGTGCTCCGGGTGACTGGAAGATCTGAGGAGATATTGATGTTTGTCCGTGGGCTTAGTATGCAGGTCCGTCTGGATGTGATTGTCGATTAAATGGACTTGTACGTCAAGAAACGGGAGTAGCTGAATAGAAGACTTCGAATATTCGTGTGTGAATTTGATGGTGGGGTGAAGAGAATTGAGATATTTAATAAAGGTTTCTAAATTTTCTTCACCTTCCGTCCACACCATGAAAATGTCGTCGATGAATCTCCACCAGACGAAAGGCTTAAAGGGGGCGTTAGCTATAGCTTTTTCTTCAAATTTTCCCATAAATAGGTTGGCATAGGATGGAGCCATGCGAGTACCCATAGCAGTTCCATGTATTTGTAGGAAGTGCTGACCATTGAAGACAAGGTTATTCATTCCGAGAATCATACGAATTAGGTCGCAAAGGCTTTCAGTAGGAACGGATTTGTGATGTCTGGCGTTAAGGTAGTGACTACATGCGTCGATTCCTTCCTTATGGGGAATGTTTGTATAGAGAGATGAAACATCAAGAGAGACGAGAATAGCGTTGTCAGGTAGAGATCCCAGTTCTTGCAGTTTGAGAAGAAAATGAGTTGTGTCCTTGATGTGAGATGGTAGCATTTTAACTAAAGGTTGTAGGTGGAAATCGACGAATTCAGATATGTGCTCAGTAGGGTGACTATTACTAGATATTATAGGACGGCCAGGATTCCCTTGCTTGTGTATTTTAGGTAAGATGTAGAAACGACCAGGTTGGGGATTGGGGTTACAAGTAAGGTACTTAAAGGTGTCTTCGTCGATTAATTTTTCGTTATGCATGCGGCTTGTGTATTTTCGTATGCGTTCCTGTATTTTAATGGTAATATCTTTAGACTGTTTTTGATAGAAATTGCAGTCATTAAGTTGTCTCATACATTCATTAACGTACCACGTGCGAGTTAACAAGGAGCCCGTTGGGCTTCGAAACTGGCTCGTTTGGTCTCAGTTTCCACCCGGTTTCATTTTAGAGTTCGCAATATACATCTAGAATCTATCAATATGCACAGTCCAGTCCACATTTACATTTACATTCCACAGCCCGCTTCAAGCACTCCTTAGGGACGGACCATTTTATTGTTAAGGTGGTGGTGCGGGGGGAGGGGGGGGGGGGAGGGGGGGGGAGGGGGGGGGGGGGGTTCGGCAATCACTAAAAGCAAAATTCCTGCACAGCAAAAGTAAAGAAATAAAAATAATGCACGCGAGCCAAAGGAAAAGCAGTTATGGAATTATCTCGGAAAAAATTCTTGCACAACATCAAGACGAAAAACAAATTCATGCTCAGAAAAATTGCCCAACACCGCCCCTGTCCCCCCCGCCCCCCCCCCCCCCCCCCCAAACAAAATAAAATAAAATAAAATAAAATCGTACATCCCTTAGTTGGCTACAATTTCAGGCCTATATTTTTTTCTCTGCTCGGTACTGTTAGAAAAAACATTGTATATATTTTTTTCGCTTTAAAATTCTTGAAACCACCTAATCAGGATTGTTTAAAGACAGGCATTTTGGAGAATAGGTGATGGGGTTTCGAATAAATTAACAATATCAATGTGATCGATCAAATGATAAACAGCCGAGCATAGCGTGACATAAATACGAGATGTGTGGAGTTTCAACGTGACTCCGGCCATGACGTAATGCTTGAGAATTGTTTACTCAGCAGACTTGCCAGGACGTGTTATTCGATCTAAACTCAACTGGTTAGAAAAGTTCAACCCGCTTTCCTTTTACCAGAAAAATAACACATCCGAAAATCACAGCACTCCTTAGGGACAGATTATTTTATTGTTAGAGGCGGGAGGAGGGGGGGGTGGGCAATTACCAGAAAAAAATTCCTGCATAGCAAAAGTAAAGAAAAAAATAATGCACAGAGAGCCAATGGAAAAAAAGTATGGAACAATCCCGAAAAAAAATTATTGCACAACATCAAGACGGAAAAAAAATCATGATCAGAAAAATTGCCCACACCGCCCCCCCCCCCCCCCCCCCCCCCCCCCCCCCCCACCCCACCCCACACACACACGCACACAAAAAAAGTGCCTCCCTTTGTAGGCTACAATTTCAGGTCTCTATTTTTTTTCTCTAATCGGCTCGGTACTGTTAGAAAAAACACAAGTTTAGAATTTTGTACATTTTGTTTTCGCTTTAAAATCCTTGAAACCACCCACTACAAGGAATCAGGATTGTTTAAACACAGGCATTTTGGAGAATCGGTCATAGGATTTCGAATAAATTAACAATATCAACATGATCGATCGCGACCATAAAGGGGTAAAGTCGCGCACCCGAGCCAGAAGGCTCATAACGGCCGGAGCTTAAACCCGGTTTCTATAGCATGAAGCGACTAGGAATATTGCTACTCCCCCCTGGATGGGATGCTAGTCCATCGCAGGGTTACCCCCAGCATTTTGTCGCCGGTACCCATTTATACACCTGGGTGGAGAGAGACAGTGTGGAGTAAAGTTTCTTGTCTAAGGAAACAACACGACGGCAGAGACCAGGCTTCGAACCACCGACCTTCAGGTTGAAAGTCAGACGCGCTAACCACTACACCACCGTGCCGCCCACGGATCGCGACCATAGCGTGACATAAATTCGAGATGTTCGGAATTTCAACGTGACTCCATGGCGTAATGCTTAAGAATTGTTTACTCATCAGCTGACTTGCCGGGACGTGCTTTCTAAACTCAACTGTTTGACAATTGATTTGGTTAGAAAAGTTCAACCCGCTTTCCTTTTACTAGAAATAGAACACATTCTGAAATCACAGTGATTCAATGTTTAACAATTTCGTCGAAATTAGAACGGTAAATATTTCAATTGTAATTTGTCGTTTAGATGACATCACTGATTTCTGAAAACCGGAAGTAAATTAGGTACGGTGTTGGCCGCAGCAAAATCGATTCCCAGGGCAGGTGACACGACAGAGAAAAAAAAAAAAAAAAAAAAAAAGAGGGTATTTTAAGAACTGACTCGTCGTTAAAAAAAAAAAAAAGGGGTATTTTAAGAACTGACTCGTCGCAGAGCGACGAGCCAGTTAAAAAAAAAAAGGGTATTTTAGGAACTGACTCGCCGCAGAGCGGCGATCCAGTTAATAAAATAAAATCGTACATCCCTTAGTAGGCTACAATTTCAGGTCTATATATATTTTTTTCTGATCGGCTCGGTACAGTAAGAAAAAACACAAGTTCAGAACTTTGTATATTATTTTCGCTTTAAAATGCTTGAAACCACCTACTACAAGGAATCAGGATTGTTTAAAGACAGGCATTTTGGAGAATCGGTGATGGGGTTTCGAATAAATTAACAATATCAACATGATCGATCAAATGATAAACAGCAGACCATAGCGTGACATAAATACGAGATGTGTGGAGTTTCAACGTGACTCCGGCCATGACGTAATGCTTGAAAATTGTTTACTCAGCAGACGTGCCGGGACGTGATTTGTTCAACGATTTATTCGATCTAAACTCAACTGTTCGACAATTGATTTGGTTACAAAAGTTCAACCCGCTTTCCTTTTACCAGAAATAGAACACATCCGAAAATCACAGCGAATTAATGTTTGACAATTCCGTCGAAATTAGAACGGTAAATATTTCAATTGTAGTTGCTTAATTATTGGTTACAGTTCGCAATACTACTTATGAAAACACAATAAAATCACACTCGGTAGCGATATACAAAGGATATAAATCGCAAAGCAGAGCCAAAAACATAAGTTTAGAACTTGTATATTTTTTTCGCTTTAAAATCCTTGAAACCACCTACAACAAGGAATCAGGATTGTTTAAACACAGGCATTTTGGAGAATCGGTGATAGGATTTCGAATAAAAATGAACAATGTCAACATGATCGATCAAATGATTAACAGCTGACCATAGCGTGACATAAATTCGAGGTGTTTGGAATTTCAACGTGACTCCATGGCGTAATGCTTGAGAGTTGTTTACTCAGCAGTTGACGTGCTGGGACGTGTTTTATTCATTACTCATGCGCGTAGCGGCATGAGTTATAAAATGGGCTCTGTTATGTAATTTGTGATAATCGGTATTAACATAAATTAATATTTTGCCGACACGGAGCAGAGAACTGGGTTCTAGTGTAGTGCGCAGGGGCTCACGGTTCGTGAGTTTGAAAAGTGTTCGTTGATAGATTTGTGTCATTCTACGGTCAGCCTCGCCGCCTCTAGTACTGTTCAAACAAGTTCAATGTTACCCCAATTTTTTGCTTTCCTCCCTGGCAATATGAATGAGGCTACAGCGGTTCGACTAATAACACAGAACAACCAGGACCCTCTTGGTCAGTTTAAGACTCTGGTTAAAGATTCCAGTTTAGCTCTCAAGCGTTCAAATGAGGATATGGCTGCCCAGCAGATGACAGAAATCAAAAGAATCAAGCGCGGTTTCACTCCCCAATTCAACAAGAAGAGCAGCGAGGACCAGTACAACGTCAATAAAGCGATTAAAGAAACCATGAAGGACGCAAAGGCCGCTCTGGAACGCAAAGATATGCAGAAATTAAAGGATGCCTTAGACAAAGGTTTGGCTCTCGTGCAAGAGCGTGAAAAATTCATCCTGCTTGCAGATAAGTCACCGTTTGGTTGGAAAACTGTCAATGAATACAAACATCATGATTTGGCCGACGACGAAGAAGACGAAAAGAAAATTTTACAGAGCCGTAAGCGTTTCACCCGCGCGTTCTTCCCACCAACGAAAACCTTGCCGACGTCCATTCAGGCTAAATCTCCACAGATCGCAAGACAACAATCATCTAATTTCTTCTCTCGCCTTAATCAACAACATTTAGTGCAAAGATCTGCTACTGGTGTTTGCTTTGCGTGCGGAAAACCTCTGACGCTGTTCAGACATGGAGTTGGACGAAGATTACTATCAGAAGGACTCTTGCCCATCATCTCTATATTTTGTTTTTTTGGACCCCGAAGTACAATGCGAATTTAAATCTGACCAGGAATTCGTATCGGTCTGAGGGAGATTATATTGAGTAATTGAGTTCTGGAAGAGCATTAACACGCCGAAGTTTATTATCGATGTTATTCCATTTGTATGCAAATTGCCGTTGCTCAAAATTCCCACGTCTTTTACGGCCAGTAATAACGCGTTAGCTTTGAAGGATTCTAGTTCCATTGAGAATGTCATAAACGAGCTCATTAGTCCACATTGTATTACTGAAGTTTACGAGCCACCTTTCACTATGGACTCTTTGTTTGTGTTAACGCAAAAATCTGTTTAACGCGTTTTATTTTAGATGTGCGTCACGACAAGAGAAAATTTTAGATGCGAAGACTTGACTGTTGCCTAAGAGATTTAGAATCCGGGAGACTATACGTTCTCTTTTGATCTTGTGGTCATCATCATGTTGAAGATCTTCGTTCATCGAAAGTTTCTTTCTTTTTCTTGGACATTTTCCGCCGGTCACGCTAGATATTTTATAAGTTTTCAGTTTTACCTTTCGGTTTTAGTTTAGCGCCTTACCTGTTTACGGAATTGTTTAAGCCGTTAATTGAGAAATGGAGATCTGAAGCCGGGTAAATTGTTGCCTTCTTAGACGACGGTCTCGTCGCTGCTGTCGGTTACAACAACGCAAAGATTGCGAGCCTTCAGGTTCATGCCGATTTGCTTATCTCTGGTTTTCTTCCTAATGAAGCCAAATGTCTTGGGGCCCAACTCAGGTAATTTCTCGGCTCGGAACTGTCATCAACACGTACGGCCATGTCGGAAATTTACGCTACATATAGACAGACAGATAGATGTGTTCCATATTGGTCGCTTCTTTTCGCGTCCCAGTTCGTAGGATTGCGAGGGTTAGCGGGGAAAATTATTTCACTCGGTTACTGCGTGGGCAACGTCTCCCAGCTTATGACTAGAAATCTATTTCACTATGATCAACACTGCGTCGACATCACTTTCCTCCCGAGAATGCTGAATGCTGAATTGATCTTCGGGAAAACCAACGTAGCGAGCCTTAACGGCATACCTATTTGGCCAGCCCGTCATAAGTCCTCTTATGAGTGATATATTCCGATGCAGTGGCCTCATCTTGTGGAAGTTTTATAGTTTCGACGGCAAAATTTTTCATCAATACCCGTTCCGATTTCGAGAAAGCGCAAGGTTCCACGTTCAGAGAGTTGCTTGCCGTTTTTCCTGTCATTGAAAGCTTTCTAGGATGCCAGTAAGCCAGTTACCTGGTCTACTGATAATCTAAAGGTCCGGCTTTACAACAGCCTGCAGTAGGCATCTTTCAGAGCTGTCTGTTCAACGACGTTGACATCGACATGCAGTGGATACTATTAAGGGATCTAAATACTATTGCAGGTGTTATATTCAAGTTCATTGATTATGTCGATTACACCATTGATGGCACGGTTTTCTATGCTCTCGACGGTTTAGCGGGTCCTCATACCTGTGATAGGTTCGCATGTTCATTCAACGCTAACGTTAAATGTTTTCAATTCCAGATTCTACCAACCCGGTTCCAGCGGTGCATACGCCTTTGCCAAAAATTGGTCCCATCACGACAGCCGGCTGCGTCCTCGGGTTTACTTAACGTGCATAGTCTTCAGCCATACGAGATCTTGCAGTGCTAAGGGAGCTCTCAGTGTACCATTTTGGAAGTCTGCCCATTTCTGGCCCATTCTGCGTTTAGATGGTTTTCCACTGGAGCACCTTTATTCATGATTGGGGCATTCTATCTAATTTAATTTGCCTAATTTACTTATAGATGTCAAGCCAGAAACTCTATTTTCGGTTGTAATCCCGTGACGGTCCCTTCATTAGCAATTCGTATTGACTTTAGTATCGCTCCTAGGTCGGGCTACGAGTTATCTAGTGAGAGCTTTCGTGTCCCAAGTGAATGCACAGAGATATGACTATTTTGCTGAGATTTCCTACTGAACGTATTTCAACCAGAGTCGAGTTTCTAGGGTATTTTTTTTTTTTTTCCTAGATTGAATTGCCTGTTAGAGGTGTTATGCCTTAGATGGGCTTAATGAATGCCCTAGATGGGCTTAGCGTTATGCCCTGGAGGGGTTTACCAAATGCCCAAGACGGGCTCAGCGTTATGCCCTGGAGGGGCTTACCGAATGCCCTAGATGGGCTCAGCGTTATACCCTGGAGGGGTTTACCGAATGCCCAAGATGGGCTCAGCGTTATGCCCTGGAGGGGCTTACCGAATGCCCTAGATGGGCTCAGCGTTATACCCTGGAGGGGTTTACCGAATGCCCAAGATGGGCTCAGCGTTATGCCCTGGAGGGGCTTACCGAATGCCCTAGATGGGCTCAGCGTTATGAAATGCCCTAAATGGTTTTCAATGTTATGCCCAAGAGGGGTTCAATGTTACGCCCTAGATGGGTTTTAATGTTACGCCCAAGAGGGGCTCAATGTTATGCCCGAGAGTGGCTTAGACAGGCTCAATGTTACGTCCAAGAGGGGCATGATGATATGCCCTATAGGGGATCATCCCTATTTTCTAAGAGGAGCTAAACGGGGTTTAAGTTTGGTATTATGCTTGTCGAATCAGTTAGGATAGTTTTCTGTTTTTGACAGCAGGGTTGCGAGCGCAATTTAAATTCATTTTTTTTTATTACCCGTTCGTCCGTACATTTTTCTTTATGAGTTCGTCTCTTACATTATATGTGTTTCATAATGTTCTTAGATATCTCCTCGTCCGCATTTTGGTCTGCAGGAAGCCCGGACAACGTACCAAGTTATCCAGCTAAAACAGAATCTGAAATTCACCGTGCTTGCTTCCAAAACCACTGGGTCATCGCAAAACTACCGTTAATAGATGGCGAGACTTTGCTAAAGACGTGTTGCGTATTCCTGATTTTCCGGTCAGACCTTTAGATCGTGCCCTACATCTGCAACATCTGCTCGAGTCCACAAAGTCAGTGTCTGCATCAATTGTGCTTTCTCACGCTTTTAAGTGGGCGCATTAGCTGGCCAGAGTTGATTCCCCTTCAGTACACCCGACTGTCATTGCTGCAAAAGAAGGCGCTCTTCGCCTTGCCAGCCAACCTACCACCAGGAGGAACGAGCCCCTCGAAGTTACTCGTCTCAAGCAACTTGCTGAAAGAAAACTGATTGGGACAATCTTCTGCAATTAAAAAGTCTAGTTATGTTTATTCTCACTTTTTCAGGTTTCCTTAGAAGCTCTGAGTTATGTCTTATTCGTAGCAGGGATGTCCAGTTTAGCTTTGTTCATAACTTAAACGCAGAAGGCCCGGATAGCTGAGAATATCCACTGCCCGCAGTTAGCAGGTTAGCTGGTCGAGGCGAGCAGCTAAAACATTTATGTTAAGGATTCACTACCAAGCAGACTTGAAGTATTCAAGTCCTTGTCGCTTTGAGCTCTAGCCCTTTCTTTTGCTGTCTACTATGGGCCTGGCTGACCAACGCGCCCATGCCTCAACGTTTGAGTGTGTTCGGTTGTGTAGTGAAGGCAAAATATGTAATTTGTGATAATCGGTATTAACATAAATTAATATTTTGCCGACACGGAGCAGAGAACTGGGTTCTAGTGTAGTGCGCAGGGGCTCACGGTTCGTGAGTTTGAAAAGTGTTCGTTGATAGATTTGTGTCATTCTACGGTCAGCCTCGCCGCCTCTAGTACTGTTCAAACAAGTTAACTTTCGTCTAAGTTGTTTATTGTAATACCTTAAGATTTGTTATCGGCAGTTTTAGCCGCATTTTAGTCGTTTGTTTCTTAGTTAAAAACACCTTAAAACCCCAAAGGTAGCACCACTGCATAGGTCGGGGGTACACGGTCCCTATTTTTTCCAACAGTTGGTTTTTTGGGGTTTACGTGTCCGGCTCTGGTGCGGTTAGAGTTATCGTTATATTATAGTTCTTCGTCAATAACAAAATGTATCGTGGGCCTGGCCGGCCAACCTAGAGTTATTGTAATATTATAGTATAGTATATTATAGTAATATTGTAATACGATAGTCCTTTGTCAATAATAAAATGTATCGTGGGCCTGGCTGACCAACGCGCCCATGCCTCAACGTTTGAGTGTGTTCGGTTGTGTAGTGAAGGCAAAATTTTCTTTTTTTTATTATTTTTTTTTGTCACGATTTTGCATGCAAATTTATGCACGCATATTTTAAATTGGCACTTCCGGTTCATAGACTTCCTGTTTAGTGACTTCCGGCTACTCCCACTTCCGGTAAAACAGCGTTACTGAAGTGTCACGACAGCATCTCCTACAACCCTACTTACATTACTAATGTTCACGTTAGGTATATATAAGACGTAGAACAATCACTGGCTTCATTGTGGTACAGCCTTCAATTACAAAACATTCAATAGTAAAGAACGCAGTTTGCAGGAACGATGACTGAATGCAAGGAGTAACTCTTCTTCATATCGGACATCTTGTTATCATGTTTAAAATATATCATAAAACTTTTGTACGCATGCGCATGAGTATAGGCTGCTTGAACCATCTTGTTCGATCGAAACTTAACTGTTTGACAATTGATTTGGTTAGAAAAGTTCAACGCGCTTTCCTTTTACCAGAAATAGAACACATCCTGAAATCACAGCGATTTAATGTTTAACAATTCCGTCGAAATTAGAACGGTAAATATTTCAATTGTAAATTGTCGTTTCGATGACATCACTGATTTCTGAAAACCGGAAGTAAACTAGGTACGGTGTTGGCCGCAGCAAAATCGATTCCCAGGGCAGGTGACACGACAGAAAAAAAAAAGGGTATTTTAAGAACTGACTCGCCGCAGAGCGGCGAGCCAGTTAAAAAGTAAAAATATACTATAAAAATGGCTAGTCAATATTGATTTTGTTTTAATCCCTGAAACAAGATGTAAGAACAAGTCAGCTCCTGTTAGACACAAATAATAATAAAAAAACACGAGTTCGGGGTTAATAAAGTGTGTTCTAGCTGAATATTTCCCAAGCAGTCAACCTTGGTATTAGGTAAGATGTTAGTTTACTGGAGATGGTTGAGTTCCTTTAACATCATTATTGCTTCGTTTAACGGGATTTCATCGTGACAAATTCCCCCCCCCCCCCCCCCATATAAAGGTCATACCTTTTAGGGGTTAAAATTGACGTTTATGGTAACTCTGGGGTGTTTTGATACACTTGTGGGTGTTTTGGTGTCCCTGGGGGTGTTTTTGTTCCCCTGGGGAATGTTGATATCCTTGGGGTATATTGATATCCCTGGGGTGTTTTTGGTACCCCTGGGGGTGTTCAGTTCAAACATATCCTCAGCTGTAGCTATCAAGATAACCATAAGGGTGAAGACAAAATAAATATCAATGTTACTGTTTTTTAAATTCCCAGTTAAGGGGGACTCAACCTAAATTTGAATGAAATTTGAAGAGGTTTTAAGAAGGGATAGAAGAAATAAAATGATTTTTGGAACACCAACAATCCTTTTAGAAAAACTATCTCCTCCCAAATATACCCAAAAATCACCCAAAAATTCACAAAACACCCCGCAACATAGATTCCCGGGATGAGCATAGAGATTTTGGATTGCTTGAAACGTGAACGAGATATTTCCATTAAAGCCATGTCAAGTGGCGGAAAAATGTCGTTTAGGTTAAGTACCCCCTTAAGTTTAAGTAAATCTGAGAGGAAAAATATGTAGTGGACCATAATACGAAGTTCTGGTACCTTTTAAAAGAAAAATGAAAATTAGACGAGAGGTATACTTACCTTGAAGTGTAATTGTAGTTCTCTGAGATATGCGTAGCATTATGGGATAATTGTGCATACTTCCTGCATACCTACTGGTCAGCGGTCACATTTCAAAAAAGCTATTCAAATGCAAATTAGTAACAATATAAACCCCAGAACCAGGCCTGGCAACCACTTCTTCCTGAAGTGCCAATACTGGCCAAGGTCCATAACAAAACGGCGTGGGAGAAAACAAAAAATTAAAAAAACAAAAAAAGGGTGGGAAGCATTATCCCATAATGCTACGCATATCTCAGAGAACTACAATTACACTTCAAGGTAAGTATACCTCTCGTCTAATTTTCATTTCTCTTTCGATATGCTCCACATTATGGGATAATTGTGCGATTTTAAAGAACCGCGGCCACCAAAAAAATAGCAAGCATAAACAAGTGTATAAACACCAACAAAGCATTTATTAAGAGGCTCAAAATGGCCCTACACATTTTCCTCAGGAACTCTCAGATAATGTTTGCGAAAAGTGCGTTCGCTAGACCAATCTGCCATCTTAAGGATCTGAGAGACTGGAACACCTGTTACATAGGCATGAGTAGTGGCAGCCCCTCTTACACTGTGAGCTTTGAAAATAGAGGTATCAATCCCTGCAGAATCTAAAACCGATTTGATCCATCTGGCAATAGTTGCCGTAGAAACAGGTTTGTTCGGTTTAATAAATGACAAAAACAATTTTGACTCAAACGTGCCATTTTTAGACCTAAGCACCTCTGTAGGTGAAATGTACTCTTTCAATGCAGCAACGGGACAAACTGAGGCATTGTCTGAGGATTCAAAAGAAACCTCGAGGGATTTCCCTGGTCTAGAAGTCTTTACATGTTGAGTCACAACAAAACTAACTGAATTCTGAGACTCTTTCTTAAAATTAAGGTCCAATGCACATAAAGTCTGCTCTCTCTGGGCAGAAGCCAGGGCACAGAGCATGACCGTCTTACGAGTTAATAACTTTAAACTTAGCTCATTTAAGGGAGCTAATGTCTTTAAATAATCAGTCACCGTGGAAATGTTCCATGTGGACGAATACCTTGGAATTGGTGGTCTCAGCAAATAAATTCCCTTGAGCAATCTTGCAATCAGAGGGTGTGAACCAATGGATTGTTTATCATCACCAACAGAACAAAGAGTTGTAGAAAGCGCAGAACGGTAAGTGTTGATAGTGCTGTACCCCTTGCCTTCATGATAACATTCAGTTAAAAAATTTGCAACGTGGTCTACAGAGGTTTGAAATAGATTAATCTGTCTTCGATGACACCAGCTAGTCCACTTGTTCCACACTCCTTGGTACTGTTTTTCAGTGCCAGCTGTCCACGACGCACAGATGATCTCAATAGATTCCTTCGAAAGTCCCTTGTCTGAGAGAGCTTTCCGGATAGCATCCAAGCGGCCAAGTCCAGTTTGTTTCTTAGCGGGTGATGTTCCAGACTGTGAGGAAGTGTCAGGAGATTGTCCAGACGAGGTAGCCTGATTGGCTGATTGATTAATAGTTGAAGCAGAAGTGGATACCAACTCTGGGTAGGCCACACTGGGGCAATTAACAGGACTAAGGCTTCGTCGTTGCGAATCTTGGAAAGCACTCGAGGTAATAGGCTAAATGGAGGGAAGGCATAACATTTCATATTAGCCCAATGTAGACTAAAAGCATCCACAGCCATAGCACCCGGTTCTGGATGCCAAGAAATAAACTGATTAGTCTTAGCATTCAGCCTGGATGCAAATAAATCAACTTCAGGAACAAATGTCTGGGAAATAATTCCACAAAACACCTTACTATCCAAGGACCACTCTAAATTAGAGGATATTTCTCTTGATAATGCATCTGCCCTGACATTTGCCCTGCCTGGGATATGCTGAGCAGAAACTAAAATGTCCCTAGCAATGCACCATTCCCATAACGATTTATATAAAGTGTCCAATGAAGGGGATTTTGTACCACCCATATTGTTAACATAGGCCACAGCAGTAGAATTATCGAGTGCCAGTCTAACATGAATGGACCTCTGACAAGAAACAAAACATTGGAGGGCATGAAAACCTGCCAAAAGTTCTAGATAATTAATATGGTATTCCAATTCATCTGGTGACCATCTCCCATTGGTGGATTGGCCATCACATAAAGCTCCCCAGCCAGTTAAACTGGCATCACTCTCAATATAAACATCAATTTTAGGTTCTTTAAAAGATTTGCCATTAAACCTAGAAATATTGTCCACTACCCAGTGCAAGTCTGACCGAGCCTGGGAAGTAAGTGAGAGTAATGAATCATAATCCGAGCTAGTGGACAAAACTTGAGTTTTGCATAACTCTAAAGACGATAATGGAGTTGAAGGAAATTTACTGTTGGGAGGGCAGAAACTATCAGCCCTGTAACTCTGGCTACATCCCGAAGGGAAGGTCTGTCTTTGGCTAGAAGCTGTGAACACGCCAAAATGATTTTCTGTAGCTTTTCTGTTGGTAAGTGTAATTTCATTGAAAAAGAGTTTATGGATCTCAGTGACTGGTATCAAGTGAGATTTTTCCACATTGATGGTAAAACCCAAACCTTCCAAGGTCTGCCTTATTATGGACAGTTGTTCCAAGCATTCTTGATAGGAACTTGCAACAAGCAATATATCATCAATGAAAATAGTAACTCTAAAGCCAAGAAATCTGAAAAAAGCCATAACAGGTTTGAAAATTTTGGTGAATACCCGTGGAGCAAGACTATAGCCAAAGGGTAAACAAGTAAACTCAAAACGCTAAGAATTCCGCAGAAAACGCAGATATTTTCTATGGTTTTGAAAAATAGGTATGCTGAAATAAGCATCCTTGAGGTCCACAGAGACCACATAATCCCCAGGGGAAATAGAATTTAGAGCCATATGAATGTTTTCCATTTTGAAGTGGATCTTTTCAACGAATTGATTTAATGGCTTTAAGTTAATAACTGGGCGCAAATCACCAGTTTTCTTGGGTACCAAGAATATATTTGAAATTAATTCATCCTGGCAAGGGCAAACCTCAGAAATGGCCCTTTTTGAAACAAGTTTGTTTATCTCCAACTCAATCAGCTCAGCCTCCTTCTCATTAAACGTCGGTAGCTTTGGAAGCTTACGTTGGTAAGGGAGGGATTCAAATTCAAGGTGATACCCAGAGACAGTTTCTAATACCCAAGGATCACCAGTGATTTCCCTCCAATTTGGTAAATTATTGAGCAAATTACCAGCTTGTGTAAAAGACAAAGGACATACCTTGTCTATGCCTTGTCTTTCTGTGTGTTGGTGCTGCTCGACATTGTAGAGCGCATTGGTACGTGTTGTCGGTTGTGAAAATGTCCTCCACGACCTCGGTACCCTAAAAAAGTGGTTCTTCTTCCAGATCTCTGCTGGTAATGCCTGTTATCTGCACCACTCTTGTATGTATTAACTGTATGTTTAATCAAACTTGGGCGACCAGACACCCTCTTGGAGATTTTGTTCACCTCTCCAATTTCTTTTATGTGTTTAGGCAACTCATCCCCAAACAGGCAAGTCGTAATGGGATTAGACTTGCTGCAAACAGACTGATAAGGTTTTGCTATGTCAGGCCTAAGCAAGTCTCTCCTCTTCAAGGAGGTGAGAAAAGAGGCGTGACCGATAAAGGTCACTGCATCTGCTAACATAGGCAACAAAGTGCCAGAATCGATGGTCGACTTATCTTTCCGAGCTTTCAAGGCTGCATCAAAAAGCTGTATAATAGGCTGGGCTGCTTTAACAATCCCTTTCTGGACCTCCTGAAGACCAAGGTCCTTGTTCTTAGACTCTTTGGACAAATCGTACCATAGTTCCATGTTGACTTTGGGCACACATAGTAATTTACAGTTTCCAGGCGTCTTGTATTTCTCATAGAGCTCTTTGAGCTTAGAGTCCATTGCTTTCTTAGAGCACGCATCATTGATTCGTTGAGCAATGACATCAGCCACGTCGGGCCCAAAGCTCTCAATCTCCTCAAACACAGAAGGGAGCATAAACTCCTCGTCTTTCGAATCTTGTGCAGAAGAATCTTCAGGCACAACTAAAGGAGCCGTCGGGTCAAAAACCTCTTCGGCAGCCTCAGAAATGGACTTTGTGTTTTGAGCCCCTGAACCAGGGTACTCAGTCCGCTCGCTAAATCTGTCTGCGAGACTATTAAGTTTATCGAGGATTCGGTCAATGCCGAGTTGCTCCTTCAGTTCATCCACATCAAATTCTAGGCTATCGTCTTCGTTTGGAGGAAGAACTTCGGTAACTTCGTTAATCTCCATCGCCTGAGCCACCGTTTTAGGTTGAGAACTCGCCGGCGACGCCATTCGCACGTGGTCGAACCAACGAAGCGTAGACTTAAACGTTAGCTCGAAACTTCGAAGGAAAACTGAAAGTTAAAACAAAATGTCGAGGGAAACACAAAGTCAGAACATATAAACACAAAAAACCGAAGGAAAAAACACAAGCGAATCCAAAAGGAAACGACAAAACCAATGTTTACACTGACCTCGTAAGCACGAAAGGAAGAACTGGTTGCCAGGCCTGGTTCTGGGGTTTATATTGTTACTAATTTGCATTTGAATAGCTTTTTTGAAATGTGACCGCTGACCAGTAGGTATGCAGGAAGTATGCACAATTATCCCATAATGTGGAGCATATATCGAAAGAGAAATGACGAGCGCACCCGTCGCTTTTGTACACCACTTCCCTTTCCCCTCACCCGAAACCCGGATTTCGCCGATATGGGCGGTAAGAGAAGGCGTACACGAGGAATGAGCAGAGAGATTGAGCTGTATTCTATCATAATTCCACGAATTAAAGCTTGGTTCCCACTATCGACGTAAGCGGAATCGTAATCGAAATTGCAAGAAACTTACGATCTAGTAGAAATCGAAACGACGGAAGCAGATAGTAAGCAACGGAAGCAGAAGCGGAATTGGAAGAAAAAGGAAACCTTCTGATCCTTCCGATTCCGATTCCGTCGAACTTCCGATTCCGATTGCGACTCCGTTTTTTATTTCCACTAGAACCTAAGGCCCCTTATTGAGACTTGACTCCGCTTCCGATAACATCGAAATCACTATGTTACTGAGTAAAACTAAGCACATTATAAAATACAAATACTAACTTAAATCAATACATTCTTAACGTAAATATAAGCACGTTATATTTTGAGGTAAAGTCAACAATAACAAAGTTGTTTTGTCATTGTAGAGATGGTCAAATAGGGTACACATAAGGTACACCTAGGGTGCCATTTGGAAAACGCCTGGTTCAACTTTTCCAGGCTGATTATTATAATTCCAGTATCTTTAGCAGTGTAGTTTGAACAACTTACCGTATGGTAAACAATTTTAGTGTGACTGATGTTTTAAACCCTGGTTCCATATAACCTCAACTACCCCGTAACTGCCACAAGCCAAACCGGCGGTAGCACTGGGGCACACCGGCGGTAGTTCTATATTTTTAATGGCAGTTGTTCCGGCATCTGGGATGATCGGCGGCACCATGTCCCCCTGTGCTGGAAAGTTGTTTTGAGTTCAACTTTTCCCGGCTTTACGGCACCGCAGGCTTGATAAGATTTTAATTGAAACGCATGCCTGCGGGAACCGGCGACATCCCGGGGGAGTTGCATTGTTTTTATGACAACACATGATTAGAACTGTCCAATCAAATCGCAGCCATTTCCGCGCTAAAAGCTCGTCACGGTCATGCGGTCACAAATGGAAACACACAACCGCGGCTGCCGGCGGTATGTATACGGTAGCATCCCGGTAGCCTGCGAGCAGGCTCACTTGTTTGGGGTATCGCGCGAGTATCTTGGCGGCGGAGCCGGCAGGGTGAGCCGGCGAAGCCGTCTACTTTTCTCGCCGCTTCGTCGCTCGCATGGCACTCGCGCGTGAAACCCAAACAGTAGCGCCTGCTCGCAGGCTAGCATCCCGGTCACTGCCGCAGTGCTACCGGGGGCTCGCTTACGGCAGTTACGGGGTAGTTACGGTTATATGGAAACCAGGCTTAAGCTGTTAGCAATCTATATTTTGTGATTCTTAGCCGACAGATCGAATACAACTTTGAGCTTTTGAAAACTATTAACAACTGTGTTACAAACGATATTTAGTCACCATGATATTAGAAGTAATAGATCAATAACGAGTGCGAGGGTTTCATCAGGGCATCCAAACACCGAGAAGCAATGAAAGCACGAGGGCACTTCGGCCCCGATGAAACCCGAAGCACGAGTTTTTTATCTGGCTTCTCAAATGAAACAATACAGAATAATTCAATGTTAGTTTTTTTGGCTTTGTCCTTTTCAAATGCCGTCACATGCATAATTTTATTGAGCTTGTTGTGTTTCGCCATTTGGTATGAGACCATGCATGTGCGAAGCAGAAGCGTCTCGAAGAAGAATATCTAGTCGATAAAGCTATTCCTGCGTCAACGAAATATAAAAAAACAAATAGGCAACATCCATTTTCTACGAATGACAAACTTCTCGGACGGTTCAAGTTCCCGTCCTCT
The DNA here is from genome assembly GCA_022457155.1 of Cladopsammia gracilis. Classification (NCBI taxonomy): domain Eukaryota; kingdom Metazoa; phylum Cnidaria; class Anthozoa; order Scleractinia; family Dendrophylliidae; genus Cladopsammia; species Cladopsammia gracilis. Next base: position 695,929 of record JAJGOT010000021.1, read on the forward strand.
GTGATTCGAGAGGAATATTTCTTAGGATTTACACAAGATTATGTCACTTTCTTCTCGTATTGAAGAAACGGACGCATTGAGATTGAATTATTGGCTTAGCAAATTTGTCATGGACGTGGCCAAAAAGTCGGGAGAGAGATATCCACCGAAGACTGTTTGTGGCATAATATGCAGTATCCGACGCTTTCTAGAAGAGAAAAAAGGTGCTGAAGTATTAAATTCTCTTGGTAATGGCGACCGAAGGTGAGAAAAATGGTCCATTTTGTTTTTAAAGTAAAATGTCGATGTCATGTTGAAGTTCCAGTTATAATACAGTAACTCAGATTATTGTTTTGAAGGTTTACTCTGTTTCACCGAGCATTGGACGCGGAATCGAAAGATGGCACACGAGAGGGCTTACATTTGAAGACCAAGAAAGGAATGTAAGGTTCCGAATGTAATTATATAATTGAGTGGAATAACATGTATTGTTGCAAAACTCATTAATATGCAAGTGTTTTATTTGAGATCAAACACGGTTTTGAACTAAAATCAAAACCCTCAAGATCTTGATCTGGTGTTTCATTGGGTATCAAGACTCATCCACCTGACCCAAATGGACGTCATTTATTGGCTGGTCACTCTATGAATTATTAATGAGTTTGAGAATAATAATTTCGATCTTGCTTAACAAAGGCGTACAATAATTCTACTATGTTCCAACAATGTCAGTCTGTCACAGTATAAATTCCTTGTCCTGGTTGCCCTCAAATGGATGTCCCAGGTTTGCCATTTGCCTGGTATATTGACATCAATGCGTTTTTATATTAATGCTGATACCTGGAAAACTTAGTAGCGCAGTAACTTTTTGCGGTAATTTTATCCCGTCATCTTTTATTGGCGATTCTTGGAATAAATTGCGAAAATGTCATGTTATATCGGTAATTGTTGTCTTCGTTCTGTCGTTGACAGACGTAAGAGAGATAAAGCAGCGCGTTCTACGGCAAACGGCAAACGCCAGCTTGCAGTTGATTATCTTTACAAATCCTCGAATCGTTGAAGAAATCCACTACAAAACTCGCAAATAATTCACATTTTGAGGCCCCATTAGGGAAGAGGGGGGGGGGGGGGTGATGTGAGGGGGATGGAGGGGGAGGGTTCTGCGTATCCCATTGACCAAAGTATCCCGGCGTATCCCTTTAATTTTTGGCCTAAAAACACCCCGTTTATTCCATGACTTTTTATCCCTGTAACCCTTTAACTTCCAAGAGTGCAAAAAATTAAAATTTGAGTAAAATCCCAAATTTCACATTGTAAAATATTAATAAACAAATTGTACCATGTAAAAGAACTGCTGAAGAGGATTCATTTGAATGGTCACACCATAGAATTTCGTCCATCGACTGAAAAGTTAGAACTAATTGTGCCATGCAATAGTACTGCAGAAGAGGTTTCATTTGAATGGTCACACCGTAGGATTTCATCAACAGACTCAAAAGTTAGAACAAATGGTACCATATGCAAAAGTACTGCTGAAGAGGTTTCATTTGAATGGTCACACCATACACCTTATTCTTTTATATGCATTTTAATTAGCCCTTTTGGCCTCGTCAGCATGTGCAAAATACAAAGGAATTTTCAAGCGAAAATGAGGCTGAGGGCTAATTAAAATGCATATAAAAGAATAATGAATTGGCCGCCATTTTGGAATAAGGTGTATAGGATTTCATCAACAGACTCAAAAGTTAGTTACTGCTGATTACGTCATTTCCATGTAACATATCTGGTTACGAGATTATGTAACAAGTACCAAGTATGTTTTGTTCTTATTGAAATAATGATTGCATAAATGTAGGGTGTTTTTGTTATTCTCTTGGTTGTCTTTCTTTTATGTTTCTTTGCTTGAAAAAATTTAATGTTAATTAACCTATTTATTATTGTTTTTATTCTACTTGCAATTCATTGTGTGTGGCAAAAAAAAATAATTATATATAGATAGCCCAAGCCTAACAGCGTCGCACTTTGAATAAGCTTAACTAAGGTGAAACTTAACTAAGGTGAAAGGTTGGAAGCACAAGAATTAAGAATGACGAACGGGCTATTTTCAATTTTAGCAATTCTCAAAAACAGTATTACGCGACCGTCTGCACAGTACATTTTTATAGACCGTACAAAAGTTCACAAAAACAACTTTTCTCTTTCTAGAATAACTAGTACCACTAGTTTCCGAATAAAATACAGTTTTTGTTTGTCAAAAATTGCCCGAGAAACTGATTTGAAAATCAAAAATTGCAAAAATACACAAACATATTTGCATATGGGGATGCGAGTGAAGATAGAACTGTACTATAAAATCAAGCAAAGTCTTGTTTTGTTTACATAAAATCACTTTTCAAACTATCTAATGAATGAACAAACACATAAAAATGGACAACACAATCTTCTTTCGAAAAAATTTATTCAAATCTCCATTAGTTTACGTTTAAAAGCAAAACGCGTACCATTTAATTATAGCTCATCGAGTTCAAGCTTTCTTCGATGAAATTCAAGAGATCGATACAACTGAATTTAAGCACGTTTTAAAATCAATTCTCCAAAACTAACAAAAATACTAATAAAAAGTCACTCACAGATTGATATCAACATAAATTCTCATCGAAAACTGTAATCTGTTTTACCTTTATGTCCCTCGCTTGCTTGGAAATTCAAATCTCCGCTTCTGGTTCTGAAATCCGTACAAAACAAACATCTCCCGCATTTGATAAAAACGTAATACATGAAGTTCCTCGAAGCAACATTTTATCCATGAAAGCTCGTCTTTTTCCACTAAAGCGGCTTCTGAGTATCCCTTAATTAGTATCATTGTCTTGAGTAGCAAACCACGAAATATTCAGGGAAATAACGCCTTTAATTTAAACGGTTTTCTCCGCTTAGTAAATTCACAGCAAAACATCAAAGTGTTTTTCTAGCTGACGTGACATTCGGCCGTGTAACCGCGCGAAGAACAAAGCCTCGCTGTGGTTTTAACATGACGTCGTACGCGCATGTTTTGCGACGTCATACGCGCCCGCGAGCTAGTCCTGCGCAGTAGTCCGGTCCTGTGCGACAGCGGACGGAGGGCACACGCGCGCCCGCGTAACATTCCGCTAGCCATGACCATGAAAAATGAAGGGCATAGGTTTTGGTTCTATTAGTATGGGGCTGCGCAGCCAGGCCTTCGGCCTGGCAAGTGCTCCGCTAAAAATAAAAAAAAATTAATAAAGTCCCCATGGGCTCTGCCATCCCTGAAGCATGATCGAAGCATTGCCACAATGACAAATCCTTTGACGAAATCCACCGAGATATATTTTTGACAATTTTCTTACTTTCAACTTTGTTCAAATTCGTGTAAAAATGTCAGACTATTCTTCCACACTGTACCCATCAATTCCGGTAACGGCGTAAACTCTCTGGGGGGAGGGGTGGCTTGTGTCGAACGTCCGAATTCTGGAAGTTGCGCTGATTGAACTAGACAAAAGGCTCTTAGGGACTCTTCGTATGACCCCAGTTGACCGGGCTGGCCCGGTTAACGAGATCTCGCCTCACTTCTATTTTCTTTCAGGTAAAATTTGCAATGTGTTCATATGAGAAGGCGGACTGGCCCGGTTACACACGGAACATTTCATTCCGCTTACCAGGCCAGCCCAGGTATTAGATTCGTGTAAAAAGGCCCTGAGATCACTATGTGGGTATATGTGATTTGAAACGTCTGCGTTGGAAATAAAACATCTGAGCCAGGTGAAGCCACGTGAAGGTCTAACCATTTGCAGATGTCATAGCAAATGCAATACCTACGTCCTCAGATATTTAAGTCTGCCCAACGGTGGATTCCTCTTCCTTGAGCCACAAAATGGCGAAAAAGAGCAACAAAAGTGTTTCTTCTTTTCACACGCCACTTTCCTTTACGTGCGCGCCTCTGTGGCTTTAGGAAAAGCAAACGACTTCTACGCAAGCTCTCAGTTATTTTAAGGCCATTAGTGTTGGTCCCATGGGCCGGGATTCGAACCCGCGGCCTCTCGCTCTATCAACTGAGCTAAGCAGGGGGCGGTGCGTGAAAAGATAGTTACTCGCTGAATATCCTCTTCGAACAATTAATAACAACAACATTGATTTTTATTTATCAGCATCAGCATGTTTATTAATAGCACATTACTAAAAAGCGAAGTTAAGTTACAATTCGGATCAATACTGTATATATTTAACTATTATAGCGCGAAAGCGCGCGTGATATCGCCTAATACTTAGCCGACGAGGCCGTAGGCCGAGTCGGCTAAAATTAGGCGATATCACGCAAGCTTGAGCGCTATAATAGTTTTATAATTCAACACATTGATAACAAAGCACAGTTTGAAGAAAAAATATCGCCGACTAGCCTTTTATTTAAAAAAAAAAAGCTTACAGATGTTTTACCGCGCGAAACTTGCAACATCACACAGTTCATGAATGAAAGTGGCGCCTTTGTCAATATTGTGCAAGCTTGAACACTATAACTGTTTTATAATTCAACACATTAATAACAAATCACAGTTTCGAGAAAAAAATCATTGAGATAAACAACCTTTCATTAAGTAAAAAGGCTAACTACAATTTTTTTACCTCACACCATTTCTTAAACAACAAGCAATGAATGCCAAAACTTTTGCCAAGCTAAAATTAATTTAGCGTACACAATCAGTTGACAGTTTCTACGAAGAGCTTTCGTCTACATAAAGAACAGGACAGAGTAGTGACTACAAAAATTAAAACAGTAAAATGGCATAGAATGTCATAGTTACAAGTGTTTCGTGTCTTAAAAAGTTCAATTCAGAATCAAAACAAATTGAACAAACACACGGCTACGAACCTAAACATAGCGGCAAAAAGTCGGAAAGAACTGCAGCGTGGACAGTAAGCTTACAAAAATTCACAGCTAAAGGATACAAGAAACGGTTAAAACATCGTACCTGTAGTTGATTTGGCTTTTTAGTCCCTTCCATAAGCACCAAATTTTCAAACATCGAAGTACGAGCTGAGTCGATCAATGTTGTTTACAAACTTGGAATGCTCGTTTTTTAGCTCCCACAGCCGTAATGACGAGATCAGAAACTTTTCTGAGGAAACATCAAGTCTATATCATATTCCAGAGGTGATTACCAAAGTATTTTAACGACAATTGTGCTCCTTCATTCACTTCTTGTCGAGCGGTTAAACTTTGAACCAGTTTTCATTCAGCTACGCCAAGAAACAACACTGCGACCGCGACAACGCGAAAATTTCGCGCCTTTTTTGTCCAATCATGTGAACAGTATTTTTCTCTTTTCTTTTCTTCTCTTTTTTTCTTTCTTTTCCCTTTTTTAACTAATAGTTCATGCACTTTTTCGCCAAAAAACACGAAATTGCAGGCAGCAATCATTTTCACTTTCCTTAAAAATGCGAAATTTACCGCCATCGCTGGTTATATGTCATGTAGACATAACGCATATCGATAACTTTTTGACCATATTTGGTCAGTGTATCAATGTGTTGAATTATAAAATAGTATATAATACTGTATATATAATAGGATATAATACAAAATGATATACGTTAGACTGGAAGGTGGTCAGGACGCATGTTTTTTACCATAGCAATCGACTCAGCTTAATTTTATGAGAATCTCAGTTTTTTCCATATATTAGTTAGTAAAAACCAACGTTCTTATCGGTGCACATATTGTACATTTTTCAGCTCACGGCAACATTCAGTTAAAAAGTCCACAATCTGAACTGTCAGTGTAGCCGATTTTTCAGCTTTGAGTTTAAAAAAAAAGATCCTTGTTTAGACCACCATCCCTAGATTAATTCTAATTAATTTGTGGAAGCGCGTTACATCTTCCCAGGTTTTATACATACAATGTTATCATCTTTTGATTGATGGGAAATGCACACAAATAAGCAATCAAAAAATGTACGATAAGGAACAAAATGCTATATTAAATTCATGTTTCTGAAAAAGCTATCATTTCGTTTAACACATTTGTACCGATGAGCAAAACTATGCATTAAATAAAATTTCGGCAACACTTAATTAACGTTTTAGCGCTTATTTTTTGGATTTTCTCTTTCGTTTTTATTTTTTGTTATGTTTTTTGTTTTTTAATTTGTTTTTGTTTTTGTCACTTCCGTGACTGAAACTAGTAAGCTGCGAATACTACATATATTTACACGTTATGAAGGAACAATAAGGCAAGCTATTTCAGATATTATGATTAGCACCAAATGGCCTTCAATCAAATAAAACCTTTAAAAACTGGATTAGTTTTAATGGCAAGAACAACATAAAAATCAAAATAATAGAAACAAGAGGGTTTGTCTCGGTGTAAAAACCTGCAACTTTTTCTTTGTTTTTCACCTTTGTGGTCTTGCATTTCCAGTTGACTCTGTTGTTTAATACCTTTTGTTTTCTTTCTTTTACGTCACTCGGGAGTTTGGCAGGTTTTTACACCGAGGATGAGCCATCCAAGAGAACTCCCATATAAAACTGACGGGGATAATGACGGGTAATTGTGACAGATATAATTTTAAAATGTACGGGAAACCCGGTTTTGTGGGTGCAGTGACTCGCATTCCTTTTTACCCGTAAGAGGCACCAATTCTTTCTGATGTTGTTTGTATCAGTATATTTTTATGGCCTAATCCCTAAGACGTATACACCTAATTCAATAAAGGTTGCTTTGGTCATTGGTAATTGGGCATTGGGAAGCTATTGTTTGGCGGTCACTCAAGCAAAGCATTGCATTGTGTTCCGTATGCCCAATTACCAATGACCAAAGCAACCTTTATTGAAATAAGTATAAATGACACTGAAAGTGGTCATTTTCGATTCTAACACTCTTAGTGGCATCAACAAACAAGGCATTTCAACCCCTCGACATTGTGCGATCTTCACCGGTCCTGTCACTTTTACGGGCGGCCCCTACTGGAATACGGAAATGGAATGCAATAGACATTATCAATGTGTATACTTAACCCTCGGACGTACACGCAAACTTAAACCCCACCGTGATACAGCAGGGGGGTGTTGCAACCCCCCCCCCCCCCCCCCTCCCTTGGGTTTTTGCGATGTTGCAATATTTCGGAAACATTTTACCTCTAATAGATAGCCCGCGTCGTGCTCTACAAGATAAGTTAAATATTATGGGTTGTATCGCTGCTGGGGGTCCGTAACGTCATCCAAGATGGCCGCCAAGATGGCCACCATCTTGGATTTTAGTAAAAATTCAAAATTTTTGGAAAAATGCGGAAATTGCAAATATTGTTTGCTAGAGTTGCAAATAACATACAGTTAAACATTTTGATGCTTTTGGTAGCATTTTATATGTTTTTTCACTGAAAGTGGTGAAAAACACGCATTTTTATTCCAAAAATGGCTTGACCACAAGTTACTTATGACCTCATATCTTGTTACCATAGCAATCGGTTGTCGACAAACTTTACGAAAAATGTGTCTCGAGGATAAACGAACAGCTACTGAAAACGACATGTTCTAATCTCAAATGGTCTTGAAAATATGGGAGAAAAACCTTAAGTGTGTGTGTGTTTGGGGGGGGGGGGGGGGGGGGGCAAAACAACCAACCCCGCCACCCACATCGTACATTTTGTTTAACAGAATAAATAACAAATTACTCCCTTTACACATATTCCTACATCTTAGCCTGCGTACAGCCGCTGGCTTTCAAACAAAAAGATAGTTACTTAGCATCACCAACAAACGGTCAATTATATTTTGTGTAAAGTCAATCTGCATTGAAGCAGCTTCTCTTTTTTTCATGAAAGAAAATAGGGTCGGTTAATAACTAAAGCCAGTTTTGGTGAATTTGAGAACCCAACGGTTACAAAACCAAAATTAAAATTATATTAGTAATTGGAGAGAATGAAAACAGAACAGAGAAAGGCTTAACCCGGAGGGAAAATAACATTGTGAATGTCAACCAACACTCCATCTACGCACACTGCTTCCTGGCCTGGAGTAAAACGGACAAGATTCTTAGTGAAACAGGTAATATGCGTATGGTAAACCAGCTTGGGAAGTACCATAAAAATATAATTCAATCGCAACTTCTTAACCCTCGGGCGAGGGATGGGGGTGGGGGGGGGGGGGGATGAATGGGGGTAGGGAATGAAAAATATAGTTACTATGAAAGCCCGGTCACATTTCTCGTAATACATCTTATTCAAGCAATACAAATAAGACATAAAACCTGTCCGCGTAAGGCCTTATATAAGGTATGCAGATGAGGGCCCAAGATGGAAAATCTGATGCATTATTTTTCTTTGCAAAAAGGATCAATGATTTGAGAACAGAAGGAAACTAATTTCACATGATGGATATCCTGAGAGAGTAACCAAATGATCTTGATCCGCGTTACCTTGTCCCCTTCACCTACTTTTGAAACAAACGGACGTCTTTGTTGATATAGCTAGAGTGGTGCCAAATAGGAGGTCGGAATAAACTTTTTAAAGTTTAAAAACAACTGAGAAGGTAACAAAGCATGCATATAGTCATTGTAAATAGGCATAAAAAATGGCTTAGTGACGTGATGTGTCATATATTGTATAAAAGGCTATGAAATATGCCCTATTTAAATTATAACGAAAAAAACATTCGCTGCAATATCATTACCGTTTACGGTTTGCGTTTTTTTAATTCTACGGTAACTAACCCACTCATCTTTTTTATGCCAGGGTAACACCTATCTAAGGCCTCAAAAATTCTCCTGATTCTACTGCAGCGCAGGTAAACAGTTCTACTTAAACGGGTATGGGTTTTTACTTACACTTACGTTTTTGTACCAATTAACTGATGAATTGTCCTTTTGTTTATTCATTACCACAGTTGCGGATATAACAGTAAGGTATAACACTAAGAAAGTATACATAGTAGAAACTACAGTTCCTTAGTTGGATGTTAGCGGAGAGGTAAGAACAGTTTTCTGCATAGTCAAAACACACACGCCTGCTGTAATTTAACACAGTCATACTTATCTTCATTTGAAGACGGTGAAAAGGACGATTGTATTGTTCAGGGACAAATCGCTTCAAAGTGATCGAAATTAATGTGTCCCCAATCGCCCGAGGAACTGTCAATCAAACGCAACTGAGCATGTTTACCAGTGTACGCCGATACATCCCAGCCTTTCTTTTCCATAGTTTCATGACAATTCCCAGTTTCCTGCAAAACCACATTTCCTTCAACAATTAGCTCAGCGCGAACTACTTGTTTATCACAACCGCCTCCGATCAAGAACTTGAACAAATTTCCAACAATCACAAAACTGGGTGACGTCATTGAGCCCTGAGGACCATCCCCTTGTATTTTGCCAGCAGGATGAGAGGAACTGGGTCGATCTTCTGCGTTTCCTATCCACCAGTCTCCTTTGTGGTTGGACGGTTGTCCTCTACCTCTCACTGTTGGGTTATCCCCGTATGTTGGCTGATTGTTGAATGCAGTACCGGTTACCGTCCATCCTGATAATCCTTTTTCAAAATCAAATACAGTGCCACATTTAAGCACTAAGAAGAGAAAAAATAAAGGTTTTTTTTAATACTTTTAATACTAAACAATTTTTTGACTTGTGCATTTATTAATAATCGAACAATGAACAATTTGGGACATACAAGCAATGTTACCCCCGCCGTGGTACAAGGAGGGGGGGGGGGGGAGGTGTAATCTCTCCCTTGGGGTTTTTGCGGTGCTACAATATTTCGAAAATATTTTACATCTAATAGATAGCTTTTGATGTACTCTTCTAGATAAGGCAAATATTATGGGTTGTTTCGCTGCTGGGGTCCGTGACGTCATCCAAAATGGCCGCCAAGATGGCCGCCATCTTGGATTTCACTGAAAATTCAAATTTATCGGTACAATGCGAAAAAAGGCAAAAAACACGCATAAATGCGCGCCGTGATCACTTTCTGTGCTAAATAAGAAGCAAAGGACCGCGAACGAAAATGCTGCTATTGTACGTTTGATTTGGAGAAGATCTAGTCTGCCAGAAAATGAAGAAAAGTTCAAAGTATAAAGCAAGGATGATACTACGTAGTATCAGCCTTGCTTTATACTTTTACTTTCTGTGCTGAATTTCGTGTTACACGAAATTCAGGCTTGAATGCGTGCAACAAATCAGATTACCCGTATGAACAATGGAGCATTTGAAAACAAAAACAAACGACCGCAACGTCTTTTGGGTGAAGGTGGGCCTTTAATTGCATACAGTACAACTACATTTACAGCAAAGCACGAAAAAAGTACAGAAACTGAGAGTAATGCACAAACGAACAGCGAGTACCTGTAATATAGGCGCACAGTGTCCATTTGAGATCTAAATTTCGTCAAGTTGTTGTTTTCAAAAGCTATTTTTCTTTCGCAAATAATCTTATCATTAAGTATGATACAAAATACTTCGAGGCTAAGGGGGCTGTCATTTAACCAAGACTGCAAAATTTGATATTTGCCAATAATGAGAAAGTGGTTTAAGACTACGTACGTTTACGTTTACGTTATTGGTTGGCTTACATTGGTTTACGTTTCCGTTTACATTGGTTCCGGATTCGTTTTGCCTTTTACAAGCAGATGGGTGAATAAAAACGTCCCGGTTTGGTCGCGCCTCCGGAGATTTTGAATACGAAATCTGACGTGAAGACTTTGTATGCGATTGCTGTTAAATCCGCAATGTTTGTTATGGCTACTGCCGTATTCCTGAGAAAGCGTAAGTTAATGATTCAAGTGATGTTAACGTCGACCACAGTTTGCGGGAGACGGTGACGATGGCAGGGCCGAAGACCTCGACGTTTTTGGGTAAGACCCGGCAGGACAAGTGTCTGGTTGGACAACATGATGGACAACGTTACCGTGGTCAACGAGTGGAAAGAAAACTTCAGAATGTCTCGCAATACCTTGATGACGCTCTGTGAAGATCTTAGAACCTACTTGAGAGAAAGTCAACCAAAATGAGGCGTCCTATAAACACAACGCCATTTATAAACGAACTTGATCAAAAAATTCTGGACTGCCAATTTTGACCCATTTTAATACCTATCTTATCCAGATTTCACATACTCTCTTTAAAATATTATCGATAATTGGCTTTTTCACATACAGTTGTTCTTTTGACTTCATTTTATTTCGTTTTTCGGATACTTAGTAATAGCTGTACATTATTTTTCTTCGTATTTCACATACTTTAGGGTACTTTATTTGATGTTTTAATGGCCATTTTACTGGTGTTGGGAAATTGACGATTTTAAATAACCTTTTATCTAGTTAAATGCGCTGCATTTCGTATACCCGTTATAACTCAATTTTTATGATGTCCTTTTTTCTTTAAATTTAACCGGATTTCATATACTAGCAATAACATCGCCAAAACTGTCTATAGAAAACGTATGAACATGGTGATAATGTTTTGCAAGTATAAGAAACGAATTAAATATGCCCGGCACTGACTCGCGCACTCAAAGAGGTATACGAAAATGACTGACATCATGAATGTTATACCACAGATCTGAGGTATGGATGTTATACCCCAGATCTGAGGTATGAATGTTATACTCAAGATCTGAGGTATGGATGTTATACCGCAGATCTGAGGTATGGATGTTATACGCAGATCTGAGGTATGGATGTTATACCCCAGATCTGAACTATGGATGTTATACCATAGATCTGAGGTATGGAAGTTATACCTCGGATTTGAGGTATCGATACCAACGAATGTTTAAATGTAGAAGCTTTTGAGAAATTCAACAGAGATAATTAGAAATTGCAAATCAGTAAAGTAGTAATGTACTACACTCTGAGGCAATTGCCTCAGAGAATGTAGTACATCACTACTTTCTATCTGCTGGATTAAAAAATATAGAAAAATCAAATGAAACTATATGTTAATAAAAACAAATGGTGCGTTTCGGAAAAACAGGGGAACCCCCTGTAAAATGAGTCATCACTAATAGCTATTGTCTTCAGGTCATGAGACAGTCGTATGATTTTTTCAACCAATGAGGAATTGTCTGATGCATCAGACAGATTCTTTTTTAAATCAATGAAGTTGAAGGGAAGGAGTATTTCAGTGAAAACATGAACAAGAAACTATTTTCAACATATTGTGGACTTTGATTTCCCTTTACAAGATCTTTCAACTTTGCCAGGTCTGTTCTAAACTCAATAAAACGCTGTTTATCCATCAGTGATATCAAAGGTGTGTGAAATATTATGCCTTCCACTCTTGTTTGTATTGGTTCAGTTTCCCACGCGTGGGAATATTTATTGTCTCATCACCTTTTATGACAACCATCAAAGAGTTAGCATTTGGATTAAAAAATAACATCTACGCAATGGAACAAAGATAGTTTCCCACGCGTGGGAATTTTTATTTTAAGGAAATTAAGTACAAAACGGACGCAATCAAATGGTGGATGATGCAAAATCCACTTGCCATTGTTCTCTTTTGTTTCCATTGGGAAGGGAAAAAACCTTTTTCAACTGATAATATTAGACTGTAAACAGGATGGAGTTATCGGTGTGTGACATTCTCGGAAAAAACAGGGGAAGCCCCCTATGAAATGAAGTCATCCAATGCTATTGTTTTCTTATCTTAAAATTCGTTTTCCACGCGTGGGAAACAGGAAGTTGATTTTACCAACCTTTATTCAACCATCAGAGTGGGGTTTTAATATCCATAAGGATATGTTTCGATACAGTTTTCAGATATGTGTTTTATTGCGCGCTTGTCATATCCAAAACTGTATACCTTTTCTTCATATTTGTTTACGATTTGTTTGTTTTGTCTGGTTATTTTCTTTTCATTTACCAACGCGAGGTCTTTGATTTCGTTTTTTACCATTTTAATCATATTTGTGTGATTTAGTATTTGGGAATTTTTGTGGTTAAGTCTGAAACCTTTGATAACACATTTCTGTTTATTACTTCCATATATGAAACTATAATTTTTTGGACCACCTGATACAAAAGTGTCTTTTATAATTTCACCATCTAATTCATCTGTGAGATCACCTAACATATCTCCTGTTTCTACTTTCTTACTCTTTGGAGATTCAATGTACACAATACTATCTGTGTCAAAATATAATACTTGTTTACCTAAATAATCTAGTTTTTCATACAACATTAGCCGTGCACTGCTGGTTGTAAAACATGCTACAAAGATGTTAGTATTATATGAATTGTCAACGAACTGATCTTTATACGTATAAGCCATTTGTACCATTTCATTGTTTATGAAATTCATATTTAAATTATCAATGGTATCATCAAGTACTATTTGATAAAATTCATTAATATCAGTTACGTATTTACATTGATTCATATTATTTCGTTGACCAAATTTACCCCATAAACTGTTTAGACACATTTTAGCAATAGCTCGTAAACCTGCATTTTCATTTAATTCACCTAATTCAATATCTAATTTTTTTTGGACATTATTTCTGAAAATCATTTCTTCTTTTTCATTTTTGAAATTATATTTTGTTGATTCAAGTTTAAGCTTCATGAATTTTTTGATATATCCTTTAAATAAATCATTGCTTGACTTTTCAAAATGCCAAACCTCGTATATTTTTATGATTGTATAACCTTTTTCAATGGATTTATTTACTTCATCTGTTGTCCATGTACCTGTAAATGATCGCTCATTTTCACTATGCTGACATTTGTCTTGTTGTTTTGTTTTTGCACATGATATACACAGAGGAAACATTAACTTTTCTGATTTTTCACATTTTATTTTCTGAGGTAAAACTGGATGGTATAAATTTCGTGGTGGTAAAATTTTGCATTTTATGAAACCATACCATTTTACGTCGTATTTTTCTGGTGATATTATTTTTTTAGGATGACCTATGGGATATTTTTTGTAGAACTGAACTGTAGGATAAAGAGAACAAAAATCAATATATTTTCCACATTCACCTTCTTTGAATTTATACAATAATTTGGTAGCATTTGTTCGTCCACCATAAAAAGCATCTTTCGGGTTTAACGGCTCGACCACTTCTCGATTCCATTCAACTTTATAATATTTCTGAAAATTTTTATCGTTTTTTAATTTGCATTCCCACATTTCAATAAGATTGTAACCAGCAGCTATTATTTTGTTATTTTTATCTTGGGTTTTATTATAAAAAGTACCCATGTCGCTTTGATTCTTGTTATTGATAACATCAGGTTTGTAACAATCTGGGCATCCATGCCAGAAACAACCTTGACATTCATAAACAGTATTTGTAGATTCGCAAAAACCATCTACTTTTATTTTGTTATTGATACATTTGATAGCTTTTTCTCCACCTTCTAAGGCATGTTGAATTTTAATATTATTTTTCTTGCTGATATAATCCAGCCATGCAATACTAACTGTACTGTGGTTTTCTGTTTGAACAACATTATCAACTACAGCTATGGTATTTTTTGGCATGTAATTTCCTCTATAAATAGCCATACAAAGACCCGCTATTGTGATGTATTTTAGTGGATCAATATTTTCTTGGTTCATGAAATCTTGTCTGAATTTTAACATACATCTTTTTAATATATCAACATCTGACCTACAGTATTCAATTATTTCTTTTTTGAAATCGAAAACATAATTTTCATTAACACGGTTATCATACCATTGTAAAAATTTCTCTCTATCTTGTGTTTTCATTTGGTTATATCCATAATGTTTTTTAGATGGCATCTCTCCTATATAGTTTTGATTACAATTTTTGTTGAAATAATGTGGAAAATATCCTTTTTTCAACTCGATTAAATCAAATGTTTTAGGGAAAGAGGACAAAGGTTGTTGAATAAAATTTAGGCTGTCGATTATTTTTATTCTTAATTTTGGAATTTCCATCATCATTATTTTTGCACCATTGTAAATACAATAAGGTTTGAAACCATTATCTATACACCATTTAAGAATACAATGACTATCGTATCCTTTTGAATTATGAGCCACAAATGTGTAACCTTTATATTTTTCATTGAAAATTCCATTACAAAAACTATTAATATCATTGAAGATTGATTCATTACCATTGAAATCATGACAGATAGCCAAATTGACTACATGTGTTCCAGTGTTTTGTGTACCTTCGAAATCAAAAAATGAATATTTTTCATTATATGTTCTACATGAATAACAATAATCTTTTTTTAGTATGGATTTATTTAATCTGCAAGGATTTTTATTGTCTTTGATACAATTACCTCCTTTACATTTTATCTTTTTCATAAAACATTTATGCTTACTTTCACAATATTTGTTACAGTTATTACACATTTTATATCCACATTTGTGCATTTTTATATATGGTTTCAGTATTATTTGGTTGCATTTTGAACATTTTGCTACACTGTTACATACTGAATCATTGTCATCTTTTTTAGAACGATTCCTTGTATGATTTTTAAAACAAACATCACCATGAAAAACACGATTGCAGTGTTTACAGGTGACGTCTTTTCCATCACATTTATTTCCATCTGGAAAATATTTAAAACAAGATAGGCATTTTTGTGGGCATTTGTGTTTGTCACGTCTTGTATAAGCTTTTTTACAACTATGACAGTAATAAGCTACATCTAAAAAAGCTGTCATTGATTTTATAACATCAAAATGATTTCGTGTTTTGTATATATAGATTTTGTCTGTTTTTCCTTTGTTGGCTGTGTATATGATTTCATTGAAGCGTTCTGAATCGATGATATTAATCTCTGTATCTAAATATGATGCAAAGCTATTGGCATCTTCCAAACTGTTTCCATATTCATTTATCTCTACATTACAATTTTCATGTAATTTTATAGCTTCAGTTTCTTGTAGTTTTCGGCTTTTGTTTAATCCATCTTTCAACTGAGTTGTGGTGTAATTCTCAGGGTGTAAATGAGCATAAGCTGTTACAATAGCCCTTGCTAAACATGTTGTGTCATTATTTTTTATTGTGATAATACATTGTTTCCTATTCACTGTTTGTTTTCATAAATATAACCGCCCTCTACCTGTTGGTATTTTCACAGATTGAATAATTATTTTGCAATTTTCTAAATCTATTTCTTTATATTCCAACGTATTAATAACATCTGAAAGTTGATTTAACTTGAAATCAGAAACTTTTAACAATTTTGTTGAGATAGGATGATCTAATTCATCATTTGAAATTAGCAATCTGAATCTGTCATTACCTTTTAACTGTCTTTTCTTTATTGTCATTTCAACCATTTTTTCAAAGACACTGAAAACATCATTTTTATTGTTTATGAAATTTTTGCGTACAGAAATTTTGAATTCATTAGTATAAGCGTTGAATTTTTTATTAGCTGTATTTCTGATTTCGGTTATTTTGAATAGAGGTTGGTCATTGGATGATGAATCAAAAATAGTGTCATCGAAATTGAATTCATTTGAGACCTTACTTCTTGGTGCTGGAATTGGTTTTCCCAACATTTGTTTTTTAGTTCTTGGTGCTGGAATTGGTTTGTAATTATCTCTGAACTCAATAGGTGGTAAAATAATATTGTCTTCGTATTCCGTAACCATCTGTTTAACAGATTTTCTTGGTGTAGGCACTGGTCTCCTACGTTGTTTTTCGTCATCCCCTATTATAATTTTAGGAGCTGGTTTAGCATTCTGTTTCATTAACAGTTTAATTAGTTCTGACTTCTTAAGTTTCATAAGTTGGGAGTTTTCAAAATTCATTCTATATATATATAACTATATATAATATTTCTTTAAGTCATTTTCATAGTGCGTTTATTTTTGGAATCATTTTGGAAATAATTTGAGATAATCATATATGATTAGTCATATGATTATCTTTTTATGATATTCTTGTGTTATTGTTGTTGTATTTTTGTGAATTCAATTGATGAATTCTAGTTTTATTGTGTTTATATTTACTTGCAGGATGGAAATATTTATTGCATTCAATACAATGATATTTATTCTCTGGGTTGTCATTATACTTCTTACAATAAACACGTCCCATAATACGTTTTTCTTCATCAGTTATATACTTTTTAGGTCTTCCCCTTGATTGTTTTTCCATTACTATATAGTATGATTATTTTTTAAGTCATTTTAGTGCGTTTAAATAATTTATAGTATTTTTAATTTATACCCATATTTCAGTTTTCAATTCAGCTATATTATCAACTTTGGTTTGTTTCAACACATTACTTTCATCATCATATCTATTGTTTTCTATCTCATTGCAGATAATATTCAATAACCGTTTCAATGTTATATCTTCATCAATTTCATGTATTTTTTTATGATAAAGTTTCAATAATTTCTTTTTATATTGTAACAGATCCAATCTACGCTCATTATCATGTAATATATCAAACACGAGGAACAGTGTTTCATCAGATTTCCAAACACCGAGAAGTGGATTGGAAAAACGAGGCGCAGCCGAGTTTTTTTAAACCACTTCAAGGTGTTTGGAAATCTGATGAAACACTGTTTCGAGTGTTTGATATAGCTTCTCAAACTGATCGTTAAATGCGGAGAAAACGAAGGAATAAAATCGCCAAAATCTATGCAAATTAAGAAACGATTTCAAAACCTCCTTCACGGTAGTGATTTCCTTTGTGTTCTCGTCATGAATTATTAATGAGTTTGAGAAATATTTTATCATGAAGATTGTCTATTTCATCTTCACATTCCTGAATTTGAATTTTTTTTTTGATATATTTCTCAATGCCACTCATGATATATATAAACATTATATATTTTTGACATCTTTTAACGGTATCCATGAATTAAATTATTTTGGATAACCAGACCATGATACCAAAGCTTGTTTTATCTTATAGTCTCTTTTGATAACCTTATCTATACGAAAAACATCTTGTTTAGCTTTCAATAACTCCTGTTGATAGAAAGATCCTTCTATTGATTCATCATTGAGATCTTTTAATTTGTAAGTTATAGGATTAGTGTATTGTATCTTATCGACTGTAAACACTTCTTCAGTCCAGTTTGGTGTATAACCCTTGTCGAACACATTCCGTTTATACTTTGAAATTCTAACCTTGTCACCAACCTTAAATTTCGGTTTAGATGTTACTTGCTCTATATCACCATATAGATTAAAGTAAACAGTTCCTTCATTGCTCTTTTTACTGGCTCGTGTAGGTGTCATCTTTATGCTGGAATGTTTTGTACTGTTGTATTCATTTAATAGTTTTGGTAACATGTCTAAATATTGTGTTGTATTTTTGGCTGTGAATTGTTTCCACATCTTAGATTTCAATGTTCTGTTGAATCTCTCAATAACAACAGCTTTACCTTCATTGAAAGTAGAATAAATCTCAATATTATTTTTCTTTAGCCAGTCTTTGAAAGTTTTATTATAGAATTCGGACCCTTGGTCTACCCAAATAAATTTAGGTTTCCGTTTGGATTTTTTAATAACATCATCAAATGATTCAGTAATTGTATTACCGGTTTTATTTTTAATGGGAATGCTCCAAGCAAATTTTGAAAACACATCAATGATGTTTAACAAATATCTATAACCTTTATTCCATTTTGAAAACTTCTGCATTTCTACAAGGTCAGCGCTATTCCATTAACAATAACTCTTCTTGTTTTAAATTTTCGTTTGATTGGTTTATGTAATTCATCGGCTAATTGTTGAGCCCAATCATTTTTACTCAACGCCGCTTCAAGTTTTTTGACTTCCTTTTTTGTTTAACACCAAGGCCTAATTTCTGTTTTATATCAATCGTGTTTCTAGCCAACCAATGATCCCATTGTCTCTCATCATATGGTACTTCATCTAAAGCTTTGACCATTTTTCTGTCTGCTCTATTCTTGCACTTTCTGTCGTCTTTACAAACACTATAATCAACATCATGCTGCATAGCAATGGCATCCGTTCTTCCTGTAGGTTTGTCATATATTTCTAATATTTGGCCAGTTGTTGGGTTATATTTCACTTGACTCTCTAAATCATTATAAGGCTCAGTATATTTATGACCGGGTAATGTCCAACCGCCTTTTGGTTTCGGAAGCTTCCCAATGGCCTTATGTATATCAATAGCACCGCCTTTGTGTAAAGGATCTATTTTCTTTGATAAATCTGATGTAATACTATCCAAAGCTTGATCCAGATATTTGTTAGCCATACCTTTGATCTTTTGCTTAGCAAAATCTGATTTAATAGCCTTTGAAGCACCAATTCTACCTAAATTATACAAACCTTTTAAAGCGCTTTTAGCTGCAATTTCACCAAGATTGTGGGAATTTGCATATCAAAAAAACCGCCAGCCATCTCTGACTGGCTATTTAGTTTAAATTTTTTTTTATTGGATACAAAACGTGTCTTAGTAGCCCCACATTCACTACATTGAGATTTTAACATAAGACGATTATTTTTAGTTTTTACATATTTTTCAGTACCTGGTACAGATTCTGTTTGCTTCTTCTGTTTTACACAATATGATTTTACCATTTATATATATAAATTAGATATTTTTGAAGTAATGTATGATGAATTGACGATTGGCATGTTGATCCCTCATATCAAACAATGGATTGTGAATAGTTTCTAAAATAGTTTTACCCGCCTGTCTTTCATATAAATAGTATAAACACCAGTATCCACACAAAACAGAATCTCGTTCTTGTATTTCATCTCCCGAATAAATTATTTGTTTTCCACTTGTTGATAAATACGTTTGAACCTCATTCGGCATAATTAAACCAAAACTATCAAAGTATTCGCAAAATTGGTTGATGTTTCTGTAGCATACCCAATGGGTGCCAGCCCCTATTTTTCTATCTAAATTAATAATACCACATTCTTTTTTTAATATTTTATCTGGTACATTATCTCAACTGAATATACCTCTGAAATGTTTTATCTTGAGTTGATTAATTCATCTCATTAGATCGAGATTGCTGAGGGGCTTATTAATGAATCTTACAGAATTGCTCCGATTAATGGGATTGAGTTGAATGGGCTGTTTTTTCCTAATAGCAGTCCCTTGCCTTTTTTCCCTTTGCGTTTTTTGGGAGCTTTTTTTTTGGTTGGTAGTCCCATACCAATAGGATTTTTCATTTGTTCCCATGTTCCAAAAAAAGGGACAGGTTGAAGCATATATGGATTAATTAATCCTCCTTTTGATTTTGGTGAAGGAGGAACATAAACTGGTAATGATCTTCTTGATCTCTGACTATCAACTTGAAGGCCTTTACCAAATAGTTTTGAAGCTAATTCGATTGCTATAGGAATGCCGACGCTTGTTAAGAAGCCTGCGAAACCACCTGTTTGTTGTTTTTTAGTTGGTTTAATAACTACCTGACCACCAGTCTGAAGAGCATCTAATATTTGCTTCTTTTGTGATGCTGTCAACCAATCTTTATACTGTATCAATTGATTTACTTTATTTTGAGGAATCATAAAACCGCCTATTTGTCCTTTTCCAAAAATTTTATCAATTCCAAGGCTTCCTAAAGCACTCATAGCGCCTGTTGCTAGAGCTGGAACTGCTTTTGTTACTGCTTTTGTAGCATAAGGCAATAGTTTAGTTCCAAGTGAAATTAATGATGACCATCGACTACCACCATGCTTTACAGCTTTTCTTATCTGTGTCTTACTAATTTTAATATCAGCACCAACACCATTCTTCATTGCTCTTTTTATTTTGTTTATCTGGGTTTTAGTAAGCATGAGCTCATCTGAACCACTTAGCTCATTGTTAGCCAATCGTATTGTTATTGCTGAATTATTTTGATATGCTTTCGCAAGTTTTGATCTCTGTCCTCTTGACAGACTAACTCCATGTGAATAATACGTTGTCATTGCTTGTGTATAATATACGTTATATAATTTTCAAATCATAAAACGTATTTAATTTATGAATTATATTTGTAAATTTAAGATCGAAGTAACAATTTACCATCGTTTTGTTGCAATTCTACTTCTTGCTCATAAAGTGTTAAAGCATAGACACTATATGCTGCTGCTGTTGTCCCAGATAGTTCATATTTGAAAGTAAGCTTTGTGGTTCCTTCTTTGATATCCATTTTTTGTTTAGTTAAGTCAAAATACAGAAATGGAAATATAGCGTTGAAATTAGTTCTGTTAAGCAATGTTCCACCTTGATAATCATTGTTTGCATGAACATATTTCAGAACGTCTCTATAGACTCGTGTGATATCTTCTGATGGTGTATAGTGAATTTCCGGGTACTCATTGCCATTCCCTACCTCAAGATGACAATTCAAAAGAGTTCGAGGATCAGTCGATACACTGAATGTATTATACAAAAATGGATTTGCCGTCTGATCATCTATGCTCGAATCATTGAGAATGAAAACAAAAACATGACGAGGGCTTGTTATTCCACTTGTGATTTTAAAATTTCCAGACCTCTGCTGACCGCTATTACTTCTCTCTATGTTCTCTCTTAGATAAGTCCATTTATGTGGTTTCAGATATTGGCTCATATACAATGATTGACCTTCTGAATTAAAAGTGATACAAGGAATAAACAACTGCATTCTTGTTATGATAACTCTACAGTCATCTGCAGCCTGCCAAATCAAATTGCCGTCACTTTCAATTTCAAAATTTAGTTCAATCCTTGTATTTGGTATTAGTTCGTCCTCAAGACTTTCAAAAAATGAATACCTGTTTAATGGAATTTCAGTATTAACTGTAGAAGATGTACCTAGAAGGATTTTTCTTGAACCGAAACCTTTATTGTAAGTAGCCTGAGCAGGTCTTTCTTCTGCATGCCTATTTGTATCCAGATAAAAAAATTCATTTGTTGCTGTACTTTCAGCATATGTCGGACTGTACTCTAATAGGTTTTTTATATTCACACAATGGTTAGCATCGTTACAATCATAAAGTTTCTTACCGTTCACTTTAATATCCAAATTTTTTATTAATGAAAATGATCCATTGACAATGCCGTTATGATCAGTGATTGTTAGATCGGCCCCATCTGCTGTCTTATTCACTTTGAAGTCTAATGAAATTCGAGCATTGTACCAATCAAACGGTGTAACCTCTCCGGAATTATCAGCAACAAAACGATAGCCATCCTTTTTTTGTCTAGCATTATTGCCAACAACTGTATTCAGAGCTGTTTCCAAGTCAAATACTACATCTTCGTATCTTTCAACATATTTAGGGTTTCTAAAACTCATTTATATTATTAGTTTAGATAAATTTCAACTTACGAAGTTTGCCACCAGCTAATAATCGATTTACTTTTTCACTAATCTCAATATCCGTTAATGGTTTTTCAACTGTTGAAGTTTGTTGTGTCATCAATGGTGTTTTCATTTTGTTTCCTTTTTTGCTTAATAGTTGAATTATTTTATCTCCAGCCTTTTTTGCTGCAAAATCACCAGTTTTAGTAGCTGCGTTCTCAATTGCCTTTTCGGCACCTTTCTGAAGCCCCGTTTTCAATGTTTTTTTCACCGTTTGTCCGAATAATTTTTTCCCAATCGATTTAAAAACATCTGTTATGCCTTCACCAGATTGTGTTTTTATGCTGTTATTATAAATATGTGTTTTTACACGTCTGCCCAATTCTAGAAAATAACGCCTCTTATATTCACATTGTCTCATGATTATATTATTACATTAGATTAAATAGGTGTTGATCTGAGAATCAAGGTTAGAAACCAATCTATACCATTCAGATTTATTGGTCTTCCTAAAGCGTCACTAACATAAAACCGCATTTGACTTATATGATTTGAGGCCACAGGACAAAATAATCATCTTTTCGGTTCATATGAAAACGGGTATGAACGAGTCAAATTGTCTGTAGGAATGACAGCGAGAGTATTCGTTGTCTGCCCATCAACAATACTGTCTGTTATGCCATCTGAATTCGTTATATTCGGTAATTCTGTGCCATATTCTGTTTGTGTAACTAGTTTTTGTTGAAACCCAATTAACTCTCCAAAATTAGTGTTTCTTAGATCTAACTGATAATTATTGTCTATTTCAATAACTACTTTATATGATGATAATACAAATATCAAATTAATATGATACTCATTACTTGTTTTGTGGTTCTTTCTGTCCATAAATTGATGTAAATAATCGTTAATATCATTGTATGAATACATGCCATCAACAAAAGTTACTGTTTCCCATGTTTTTCCACTATCAGTGCTGTATTTGATAACATTGTTTTGATATTCTGGATTGATATTGTGCCATGAATATGTCATTGTAAGTCTATCTACAGCTATTTCATTTATCATATCATCTCGTAATTTTAAGATTGGGTTAAATTTGATTACGAAATCCTCAGCTTTACTTCTTCCTACTTTCACTCTATTAACTGATGAAATATGAATTGCTCTTTCTGTCATTATATATTATTAGATTACATATTCTTTGATAAGATCATTGAGTTGCTGGTTATCTATTGCTCCGAGTTTGTTTAATATGTGTACAATTTGTGAAAATTCGTCTTTGACACCATCATTTCCAGCCATCATTGAACCTCCTAGCAGCACTAGACGACTCATAAGATCATGCGGATTGTTATAATAAACAACACCACTGCCTATCTTTTTATATTTTTTGGAAATCCCATGTATTGGTATTTCACTAATTCTATTCAAGTCATCGAATACCATTTTTGATAGAGGACTATATCTCTTCCTACTGTTGAACCTTTTGGTCAGAAGATCGAGTGTATCAAAATCAGCTTGTTTATCATATACTTTTTTCCCATCTTGATAGGCTACCAATTTAAGCTGACCATATAATTTAGGGAGATCAATGGTTAAATTTCCATATTTACCATTGGGTGTTATTTTATATGCGTGTCTTTTTCTCTGCATATAGATACCTTCACCCAAATATTTTGGGGCTGCTTTGATATGCTCTAACCTTGTTAAATAATCTTGGATGTATGGTAACTCTTCTTTATTGCGATTATATGTTGTTCGTTCCATTTTAGACAATTTTTTTAAGGGTAAACCTTTTTTCGTCGAATGATCTTGAATATAATTTTGACTTCGTATTATTTTATTTTTAATTTTTTCAATGTATTTGTCTGGATCTAACTTTGTATTCATGATAACAGATGGTAAGGGATAGCCCTTATCATCTAACAACTGTTTGTTTTCCTCAGTTATACCTTTATCCAAATTTAAAGTTTTCGGTTGTTTTTTACTTGTGCTGGGTAGAACTTCTTCCTCTCCCTCTTCATCATCATCTTCAACTTCTTCCTCATCATCCTCGTCCATAAGAGACCATTTCAGTTGCGGCAACACTTTTCTATCATATGATATTGCTTTTGTTGGATCAATTAATTGTATTAGGTCAATTTGATTGTCTTTCAATTGTTTAATAAGTTCATCCTGTTTTTTATCAATACTTTCTTTAATAGATTTCTGAACATCAATAGAAGGTTTAAACTTTTCCGCTGTTTCTTCATAAACATCTTGTTTGGAAGTTTGTGTTTCTTTGATGACATCGCGAATAGATTTTGTTATTTCCCCAGACTTGATTTTAGGAATAACGATTTTCTTATAACGATCTATGTCCATTTATACTATTACATTATATAAACTTATCTCAACTTATCTCAACTTATCTCAACTTATCTCAACTTATCTTTTAATCTAATATAATATTATATATGGAAATACCAAATTATGATTCAGGAAGCAATCAAAATGAAACTTTCAAGCAATTGTTTCCAGACATGCCTAGGAACACATTTCGAATGTTAATATGTGGTAATTCGGGGTCTGGTAAAACTAACCTTTTATATCATATGCTGATGAGTCCCTTGTTATATTACGACCAGATCCATTTATATGCGAAAAACCTTGATCAAGATAAATATATAAACATGATGGATAACATAAATGAAATCAGTCAACAGGTTGGTTATGATGTCCTAGTTTGTAATAATAATGATATCATACCAGTTAGTGATATACAAAATACAGACTTACAGAGAATAGTTATTTTTGATGACAATGTGTGTGAAAAAAATCAAAAGCAACTTATTGATTATTTCATTCAAGGGCGCCATAAGAATTGCTCAGTTATCTACCTAAGCCAATCATTTTATAAAACTCCAAAAGATATCAGGCTAAATTGTAGTCATTTTGCAATCTATGATTTTCCAAGTAGTAGAGAAAGAAATTTGATATCACAAGAGCTTGGAATCAGCAAAGACCAATATCTTAAAGCCACAAAAAACCATACTCGTTCCTATATGTTGACAAACCAATGAAAACGGTTAAAAGAAACTTTTTCGGAAATATCTAATGTAAATATATATAATGGGAATTTTTAATGAACATAGTTCACATTCAAATACTGGTGGAAATTCAAAGGGAATAAAGGGAGATCGAGGCCCTCCTGGAATTGGTTTCAAATTAGATGGTAATAATAACTATGATATGCAAGGTAAAAAATTAGTAAATATAGGACAAGTTACTGGCTTGGATAATGTGGTTGATTTTAAATTCGTTAGAAATACATTCGTCAGTAAGCATTTACCATTAGTTACAGCAAATCTTGATATGAAAAACAATAATATAAGAAATTTAAAAACACCAATTTTAGAAAAAGATGCTGTTAATAAAGAGTATGGAGACACGCATTATTTAAAGTTAGATGGAACAACTCATATGACTGCAGATTTGGATCTGCGAGGAAATAAAATCATTAATCCTTCAGAAATCAACATGAATCGAAAACTTATCACCAATATGAACACGGATGAAGACAATGATCTTTCTGCGGTGAATATGATAACTTTGAAAAAATATCACCCTGATGCCCCAGCACATACACATGAAGTGACCAAAGATGTTGATTTGAAGGAGATGTATAATGTTACTAATAGCAAACAACAAAATTTCAGTTATTATCAAACTCATTATGATTCGATTCCATGTTATGAAGATATAAGAAGAATGTTTTTATCACGAAAGGAAATTTCTCCAATGGAAAATAGACTTGATATGGCACATCATAATATATTCAATCTTGCAGAACCAAAATATGGTGCAGAAGCTAGTACAAAGACATATGTTGATAATTCTGTCATTACAAAAGCTGATAAATCATATGTAGATTCTGAAGTTAACAAAAAAGCTGATAAAAGTTACGTTGATTCAGAAATAAATACAAAATCTGATATATCATATGTTAATACAAAACTTTCTGATATAGAAAAAAGTATAAGGAATACGTTGACCAGTCACATGTTTCAGACTCAAATGCTAAGTTCTGAAGAAAGGATTATTGTTACTGGCATTACAAATTATAACTCATCACCTCATAATTTGAACAAAAATGCATACGATTTAAAACTGTTAAAAATGAATGACAATCAATATATATCTCGGATTGCATTTAACATGTATCAAATACCAATAAATTATTACACTATTTGTATAGAATTCTTCATGCCCGATATAAGCAAATTTCAATCATTAAATTGCGTCTCAACTGTTTTAGGGATAAATAAACAAACAACTAAAAAATTCCCAAATTACATCAGATCAATTATCAATTTTAGAAAGGGAGTACAGACGTCTCCAGTATATTTAGACGTCGATATGCATTTATCAGGTGATAACAATTCACCTAGTCAGTTACCTTGCTACATGATTGTATATGGCATATCAGGAACACATTCAGACGTTTCTCCCGCAGTTTTTGATTCGATATATTTCATCGAAAATAATAAAATGACAATGCAGACTGATTTGGATATGAATAGTCACAGAATAATTGGCTTACCAAGCCATAAAAATAAATTCATATTTTTAGGCAATTATATGAAAAATAATAACAGTTATAATATCATATTCAACGGTTCAACATCGTTTATTGCATTAGTTTATTTAAAATTAGTGAAATTATGGTTGATGATATTGGACGATAAACCGCCTGAAGGATACAAAAAAATGTTTATATTCCTCGGTGGCACCACTACATTTGCACCTCAACAATGGAATAAAACATCAAATAAAATTTATTACACTTTCAATATATTATCATCAGTTATCAATTTCAGGGAAGATACAGTTGTACAAATCAAATTAGTATCCATTGATAGTGATTTTATATTTGCACCTTATAATTGCCATATCAGTGCACTTTTTGAAGAGTTTTAATATAATCAATAAATATACATGTCGAATTTGAAGCAAGCAATTAATTTTTGTAATAAATTTTTCACAACCCAAAAATACCTACATCCTAATACTAAAGATGAAATATTAAAATCGGCTTTAATATATCAATTTTTGTATGTAAACTATTTGAATGAGCCAATATCAATGAACCAAATATTAGAAAAACACCCTGACATTGGATTAATAGGACCAGGTTCTTGTACTATAAACACCAAATACCAATTTTTAATTAAACATGCTATTTTTCATGATGCATTTGGAAGATTTTACAATGACTATGAAAAGGGGCCTGGATACACATATTGCTGCCTTTCATTGCCTAAGAAAATAAGATCTCCAATAATGGGTCAAATAAGTGGTACATTATATTGCCTTCTTTCAAATCCTAAAATATAATCCAAATATATAATATAAATGACTAAAACAGATAAAACAGAAATATTCGATTTCAATCATATTGATAAAAACATAAGTCCAGAAAAATTATCTGAAATCAAAGCATTGTATAAATTTTATCATAAACGCTTTTGGTGTTATAAGAAGGCTTTCAAATATTTCAAGAGATTGAATTTAATTATTAATGAACTTCAACAGGCTTAGTAGTTATTGGTACAGTAGCTGGTAGTATCACATTAAATCCTGCTATACTAGCTTCTATTTCTGGAGCTGGTTTAGTTCTAAAAACAGTAAGTGAAATTAATAATTATACCAAGAAAATAGAAATGTCTAAATTTGCATACACAACATATGAAAAAGTATTAGTTGATTTACGGTCTTGTTTAAGAGGAAATCAATTTAACCATACCGCATTTATAAATGAAATGAGACAGATGAAATTATCATCGATCTTTGTCCTCTTGCTGATAAATTCGAGAAACAGTGTGATAAAAAATTCACTTCCGAGTAAACTTTTAGAGTAAATTTTACTAACAAACTTTATTCAATAACTCATTCATAGGGAAAACCCACTTTGCATGACGTATGACTTCCTGTTTTTCTGAGAATCATGCAACAGGTTACCTTTTAATAATTTTGTTAATATCATTCTTTATTAATTTATAAACTTGTTTCCACCATTGTTCATAAAATTTTAATGTATTCTTTGGTTTTGAAAGTGGTATAAATTCATATTCCATTCCCAAAATTTTGAATATCCGCATCAAAACATATTTAATACTAATCATCCGTTTACGGTTCTTATTAACTTCTGGTAACACGTTGTTTATTAATGCAAATATCTCATATATTTTGTCACGGTCTTGAAAACTCAATTGAATTTCTTTATTATATTTATTTATGGTATTTGATATGATATTTTCTTATATACACACTCTTTCTTGTCATTTTATATTTGTTATCATGGAAATCGATATATGGAGCTTGTAAAACATATCCATTAACAACACCACAATTTTTACAAACATTCATTCCATTGTCATTAAACATATCTTTTTTATCACAACATGATTCAACAACTTCCGTATTTCTAACAACATCTGCTAATCGTTGGTCACAAAAGGGACAGGTTAACTCTCCTGTATTCTTAAATTCGTCATGAATTCCCAAATCACAACTCATTCTATATACTATTAGTAAAGATAATATTTTTAAGTCAAGAAACTGACTTACGCGTAAGCCGAAAAAATGTAAAGCATTTCATCGGTGGGAAACGAATTTTAAGATAAGAAAACAATAGCATTGGATGACTTCATTTCATAGGGGGCTTCCCCTGTTTTTTCCGAGAATGTCACACACCGATAACTCCATCCTGTTTACAGTCTAATATTATCAGTTGAAAAAGGTTTTTTCCCTTCCCAATGGAAACAAAAGAGAACAATGGCAAGTGGATTTTGCATCATCCACCATTTGATTGCGTCCGTTTTGTACTTAATATCCTTACAATAAAAATTCCCACGCGTGGGAAACTATCTTTGTTCCATTGCGTAGATGTTATTTTTTAATCCAAATGCTAACTCTTTGATGGTTGTCATAAAAGGTGATGAGACAATAAATATTCCCACGCGTGGGAAACTCAACCAATACAAACAAGAGTGGAAGGCATAATATTTCACACACCTTTGATATCACTGATGGATAAACGGCGTTTTATTGAGTTTAGAACAGACCTGGCAAAGTTGGAAGATCTTGTAAAGGGAAATCAAAGTCCACAATATGTTGAAAATAGTTTCTTGTTTATGTTTTCACTGAAATACTCCTTCCCTTCAACTTCATTGATTTAAAAAAGAATCTGTCTGATGCATCAGACAATTCCTCATTGGTTGAAAAAATCATACGACTGTCTCATGACCTGAAGACAATAGCTATTAGTGATGACTCATTTTACAGGGGGTTCCCCTGTTTTTCCGAAACGCACCATTTGTTTTTATTAACATATAGTTTCATTTGATTTTTCTATATTTTTTAATCCAGCAGATAGAAAGTAGTGATGTACTACATTCTCTGAGGCAATTGCCTCAGAGTGTAGTACATTACTACTCAGTAACAAAACAAAATTGCAATTCCTTAAAAGTATAAAAGGTTCTTGGTAAAACCCTGGTGGTATAGTATGCAATTTTGCTTATGGCGGAAATGCCTCTTCAGTTTAATTCTCAGATAACATTTTCACAGACAACAGATAAAGTTATGCTAATCTGAAATCTGAAAGTTACATTTAATTGGCAAAACGGTTTACAACGATAAGCAAAAACCTTTTCGATCGATTTTCGAATAAAGGTACAGTGGATTGGTAATTCCACAACATCCTTGGACGAAAAGTACACTGCACCTGAAAATTAATAGAATTATAACAACATATAGTCAATTTTGTGGATTGAACGCTCAATTCAATAAGTTTATATAATAGTACGTTACTATCTAACTGACGTACGGTCGAACGTCCATATACATTGTCTTTAGAATTTACCCGCTGAATACACAAATACCCGTTTATACGGACAATGGACAGTTTTTCCCGTCCCGATTAAAATAATTTTATGCAAAGTTAATTCGAGCTAATTCTAGGCGATAAGTTTTCTCAGATACGCCAAGTCAGTCAGCTACACATACTATCAGTTTGAATGAAAGAATATTACTAACAATTGTCTGTTATCGTTTTGTTTTTGGGTCTTAGTGAGGGGAGGGGGTAGATGCGGTAATTTACCTTATTTCCCTTTAAAACTGAAACCATTAAACACTTTTGTGTAATTTTAAGTAATTTTAAAAATTACTTTTAAAAATTACGTCCTCCATGTGAACACGTAATACGTACACCACGCTAATACGGACAGTTTTCGTGGTCCCTTCGGTCGGGGTTCCACTTGATCTAAAGTAAAAGTGGTATGGGATACCAGTATTTTGTAAGAGCAAACTCTTGTTCACCTTTTCTTGCGTCCCTTGGTTTTAGTAAACGTAGTTTTCTGCTCAGGGTTTTTTACAACAGAATAGGTGACAAATAATTACTACACCGCTTTGTAATAGGAAACAGATGTATCCAATTAATCAAAGGAGTTACTTGTTACAAATACCGGAAATTCTTGCATAGAAAAGGAACTTGCGATTAAATGCTTCTTAGCCAGGACAAATTGGTGGTTTTAAAAGCTTGCGCGACTCCTAACATTCTCGTCGAAGCCTGCCGAAGGGGTTGAAGCCGTGTGTATCGTAGCAAATACCGTTGCAAAATCGAGACTTCTGTTATTAATTAGCTATCCAAGTCACAAATTAACAAACTCCTCACATCCATGTATCTGATATTTGGCGTTTTGTTGCGTTGAGGATATGCGGTTAAAATCTCGCCTTTTATTCTTGTAAAGTTGGTCGTGAAATAGTCCTCTGTAAAACACATTTTTATACAGAGAAAAAATGAAGTTGGACTATAAAATGTGCTATATCAAAATAGTCAGTTTCAGAACTATTAAACTAAAAAAATGCCGATGAAACGAGAAACATAATATATATAGATAGCCCAAGCCTAACAGCGTCGCACTTTGAACAAGCTTAACTAAGGTGAAAGGTTGGAAGCACAAGAATTAAGATTGACGAACGGGCTATTTTCAATTTTAACAATTCTCAAAAACAGTATTACGCGACCGTCTGCACAGTACATTTTTATAGACCGTACAAAAGTTCACAAAAACAACTTTTCTCTGTCTGGAATAACTAGTACCACTACTTTCCAAATAAAATACAGTTTTTGTTTGGAAAAAATTGCTCGAGAAACTGATTTGAAAATCAGAAATTGCAAAAATACACAAACAAATTTGCATAAGGCGATGCGAGTGAAGATGGAACTGTACTATAAAATCAGTCTTGTTTTGTTTATATAAAATCGCTTTTAAATCTATCTAATGAATGAACAAACACATAAAAATGGACAACATAATCTTCTTTCGAAAAAATTTATTGAAATCTCCATTAGTTTACGTTTAAAAGCAAAACGCGTACCATTTAATTATAGCTCATCGAGTTCAAGCTTTCTTCGATGAAATTCAAGAGATCGATACAACTGAATTCAAGCACGTTTTAAAATCAATTCTCCAAAACTAACAATAACACCAATAAAAAGTCACTCACAGATTGATATCAACATAAATTCTCATCGAAAACTGTAATCTGTTTTACCTTTAGTCCCTCGCTTGCTTGGAAATTCAAATCTCCGCTTCTGGTTCTGAAATCCGTAGAAAACAAACATCTCCCGCATTTATAAAAAACAAGATTTTATCCCTGAAAGCTCGTCTTTTTACACTAAAGCGGCTTCTGAGTATCCCTTATTTAGTATCCTGAGTAGCAAACCGCGAAATATTCAGGGAAATAACCCCTTTAATTTAAACGGTTTTCTCCGCTTAGTAAATTCACAGTAAAACATCAAAGTGTTTTTCCAGCTGACGTGACATTCGGCCGTGTAACCGTGCGAAAAACAAAGCCTCGCTTTGGTTTCAACATGACGTCGAACGCGCATGTTTTGCGACGTCATACGCGCCCGCGAGCTAGTCCTGCGCGAAGGCAAGCTAGTCCTGCGCGACGGCGGGGGGCGGCGGACGGCACACGCGCGCCCGCGAAACATTCCGCTAGCCATGACCATGAAAAATGAAGGGCATCGGTTCTGTGAGTATGGAGCTGCGCAGCCAGGCCTTGGGCCTGGCAAGTGCTCCGCTATAAACAAGTCGAACACGGCCAAAGAGTCTCATATCGCGCGCGATGGCGCGCCATATCTCGCAAGCTTGTAAAACTTGCCGAAAAAAAAAACAACATCAAGAATGTCATGTCTTACCGGGATGAAGAAAGCTGAAGAGATCCATTTCTTGCAGTGGTATCGGTTTTCTTGGCTTTCTGATCTTACACTTTTTATATTCGTGTCATTTCACCAGATTTTGCCGTGCCATAATTTAGTTGGAATAAAACATTCATGTAACAGATGGATCTATAAAGTGGAATGCGAATACAGCCGCTTCTCGTCGCCCCCATGTTTTTGGCCAACAAAAGCATTCACATTTTTCTTAAAAAGGAAATACTGATCGGGGTGAATTGAAAGTTAGATGAGCGGGCGGATCAAAATACAAAGAGGCTGGTTTTTGGGTCTTTGTAGTTACCGAACATGTGCTGACGTATACGTAATTGTAGTCAACCGAAAAACGATTTTCCAAAACTGTCCGCCAAAAACTGGCAGTCATCAGTACGTCTCTGTTTAACAGTAGCGTTGGTTTTAAATAGTTTTCAAAATAGGATGTACGTGAACTTGATACAAGCTAGGATTTTTATTTTTCTAGCGGGATAACAAGGTTTTACGGAAGACACTGTATGGAATCTCTGAGAAGTAAGTGGAACGGCATGTTTATTCAGTAATTCCAACCGTGATACAAACGTCGAGTGAATTGCTGTCCCGTTTATTCTTGAACATTTTGGCACAGCTCAGCAATATTATTAGCACTTTTTTAATCTCGTTAATGCGCATGCGCATTAAACGAGATTTCAGAATCACTACGAAAAAAGAGGACAAAAGTTGTTAACAAATTTTTGTGGACTTTTGTCCGGGGGGGGGGGGGAGTTCTTCTTTCTTTCTACATTAGGGCATTGAGGATATGGTTGGTTAAAGCGGTTAGGATTTCAAGAAGGGCGTCACCTACCGTCACTAAAATATTTGAGGAACACCCCCGGTGCTATTGTAAATTTCCCTGGGGTATTGGGATGTCAGAACTTGTCATGAACTTGTCAAATTTCACATTACGTCACCGCAAAGATATTAAAGTTCTTAGTTTCGATATCTCACGTTACGTATCAATATTTACAATTTTCAATCATTTGTCGTAAAGCCATTCAAGCTGCTTTAGAATGGTAAAAATAGGTCAAATGCGTTGAAACGTAGTTTGAGAATTTCACGGTGTATTTTTACGAATGGAGACGTTTTAAGAAAGTTAAATTGGACGGGAAAGTTTGTGTTTTAATATGAGCGATATGACAGAGCAAAATAGCATGAAATTTGCGTTTGTTCTGTTTTTGAAACATTGCTATTACGGTTTGATTATGCAATAGTATCATAATAGTATGGGAAAGACGTCATAGTTTTGTTGATTTAGCTACCGTGCACAAGGAAATTTTGCGGATTGTCCGACTGAATTTGTTTTGCGGGAGGAAATTTTTGCGCGTCGGGACAGCTAAAATTTCTGCTGGGAGGAAACGTTTGCGGATTTCTGGTCAAGTATAAATAAAATCCAAGGCATCGGTATTAAACAATTTAACTTCCTGACCGGAGGTTTGTATACTTCTCCTAGTTATATGGTTGCTGTCTGGCGCCAATATGAACATAAACAACGAGAAAACTAGTGAGTGAATTATTGTACGTTGTTGTAAAAATGTATCAGTATTATGATAACAGTCTCTGGTCCTTTTGAGGACGTGTCTTGAGTTGAATCGGGAATACAAATGACTGTTGTGCCGGTCGCCTCGGAGTTATGATAGCAATATAAAAAAGTAAAGTCGCACATGAGCCAGATGGCCCACACGGCCGGAGCTTAACCCGGTTTCTGTAGCATGAAGTGACTAGGAATATTGCTACTCCCCCCTGGATGGGATGAAAAATACTGCGGTCAGGAATCCCGCATGTTTGATTACTTTAGTACAAATTTTATAATGTGAGAAATTGGGACGCTAAGTTTTATGATGTCATTTTCCGGGAAACTTGATAAAGAGTGTACAGCTATCATGCTGGAGATTCAAATATTTCAAACCGGATGTAATGATGCTATACTTCTGATAATGGAGATACTGCCTATCTCCGAGAAACACACTACACTTACACGCGGAATAAACTCTGAGGAGCTATTAAAAAAAAATAATTGCAAGATCCCACTTTTCCAATATATGACTATCGCATAAGACTTAATAGAATCTTTTACTGCGGTCGTGACCCCGGGGGTCGTGATGAAAACACTGTGAACACTATATTTTGAGGTTTATAGCAGAGTTGTTTTTCAACTCCGCCTGTCTTTTTATAAATACAAACCACTTAATTTCTTAAACTGAAAAACATCCATTTAATCCCTAATAGTTACTAAACACATGGTACCGGAAATAGAAAACTCTCGACTTTCGAATAAAAAAAAAAGAACTACTATATATTCGCAGATAACCCATTCATGTATAGCATTAACTTATGCAGCCATTTCTTTTTGAACTCTCCACAAAAGAAAAATCAATGTCCGCTTCACTTTCCAAAACATTTCACATCGATATCGATAACAACATACAACTGCGTGAAATCTTTCCTTTAACAAGCATGACAACTAAGCGGGAAACAGATATTTCAGCCCACCCACATCTGACGTCTGAGTTATCAAAAGTTTTTTTTTTGCATTTGTTGATAATTTTGTCACGATTCTTTAGGGAAGCAGTAATAAGTAAGTTCAATTTATGAAATGAATGGCTTTGAGTTCTCATGGCAAGATATGAGGAAAGCAGTAATTAGTAATGAATGGCTTTCAGTTCTCATGGTATGTTATCATTTGATGAACGTTTGATCTTAAATTACCGATCACGCGAACGAAAAGGCAGTATGGACTTTGCCTTTTGTTTATTTTGAAATAGTGATTCATTGCCATTAATAGAGTTAGGTACATGGTAGAATGTATTGACGGTGATAAAAATTGTGCTTTGATCATGCAATAGTATGTAAGGGACCTCGTGATTTTGCAGATTTAGTCAAACTATTTCTTGTTTGCTGCAATTCTCTCTACAGTTCTATTCGTATACAAGTAAAATTTTGTTGTTCTGAATTGAATGACAAAGCAAGTATTTTAACAACCATTTTATAAGCGATCTGAGAGTATGCTGGAGAAACATTGTAAAGAAAAACAGTGTAAACGTAACCGATCTGCAGAAACAGATTTCAGACTTTAAGAAAATCGTATGTACACATGTAGGTATGTAGTTTATATAAAGATTGTTTGTTTTTGTTGATAGTTTTGTCGCGGTTTTTTGAAGGGAATTTATTAAATGGATGACTTTGAACTGTCATGTCATGTTATCATTTGATGATTTTCTTATTTTCTCTTAGCGATCACGCGAACGTCTAAGTTATCTAAAGTTTCTTTATGCCCCATTGCCTTAGTAATTAATTTTATTAAACTGCTAGTATAGTTCGTTGCCTTGGTTGCGCTCTGTTTGCTGGGAACAGAGAGATTCCCTTGAATGATGGACGTAGCACAGTACTCAGTTGGATGTTCTAGGCCAAAGAGACCAAATGAACCATCCGCGCCTTGATATAGTGTGACTAGTAAGGGTATCTCCTTACGACCACCTGACCGGAAGCCGCAAAACAGATTCACTGCTGCAGTGCATAAAATCATTTATTTGTTAAATAAATATCCTTTGTTTTTGTTGATAATTTTGTCGCAAAAAGACAGAAAAGTCAGAAAAATATAGCACTGCAACAGCTTGAGACTTAGTAGACTGCAAGTAGTCCCTCCTTTTCCCTCAGGGATGGTAGAACGACCGAAACGCGAGCACGCGTGAAAATCATTTCACGCGAGAAACGGCAAAAGATAGTGAGAATTGATTTTCAGTGTCTGCCTGGCTTTGACAGCTCTAATGTCTTTCGTAAGGGGCCGACCATTTGACTATTGAGGGGCGGGCTGGGTGATTTCAGAAAAAAAAATATCCTGCAGACTCATTTTGAGGGAAAAAAATATCTTGCAAGGAAATACCTCGGAGAAAAAAAATCCTACACTGATCTCGAGCAAGAAAAAAATATCCAACCAAGGTCTTTCCATGCCAATGCATTGAAATTTGTTTGGCACCTTATATACACTTTGTAAATCAAAGTATAGTCATATGACTAACATTTTACCGCATTTTGCACATGGCACCCCTATGAAAACAAAAATTCAGTGGCTTTTGTCAACATTTTGATGGCAGCGGTTGAGACCGAAATCTTAAGGGCGACCGCGGAGCTGTGGATCTGGGTGGGCTATAGCCTCACCAATAATTTTGCCGGGAATTTTTTCTTTTTTGCATTTCGAATAGTACTTCTAATCTTTGTGTTAAAAGCAAACCCAAAGTGTTTTTTTGGTTCGCTCAACAACATTTACAATGAACACAACAATGCCGACTATATAAGTAAACAGTTACATGTATAACGCAACTATTGTTTCATAACACTGATAAAATTTCGCATAATGATTAATGGCTACTGTACCCATTAAGCATTATGCGAATTTTCTGTTGTCCCATGTTTCTGTAGTATCACGTGTTTTTTAATCGCATCCATTTCGATCAAATTCAACATGTCTCTAAGCGTTCGCGTTATTTTTTTTATATCAGTATGTTCTTTGACAATTGAGTTTAGACGATCAGAAGTTAGCGACCGAAGTTTCGTTTCCATCCGTGGATGGGCAATTGGCGTTGCAAACGGAATGCGAGCAAAGATGACCCAACAGAGATTAAACAATGTTGCAATCTTAACAAGCAATTCTGTCAAACATGAAGACATATGGAAATTACAAATAATTGTGTGTAATATGAAGTGCCCAAGGTCCGAGTTACGCGCATTTCTGGACATAAGTGGATCTTAAATACGCACAAGACAAGAACTGACACTGGCGACTTGTTAATTGATGTGGCTAGCGAATTTGTCAGTCGAAATGATAGCCGCAAACGTAACATTGAAAAATTTACTGACGCTGACCTTCTTCATATAGCCAACTAACTGGACTAATATATCATGAACCCGAAATAGGTCCAAGGCGAAAACTTTAAGACATTTCTTTTCACTTGATAAGTTGTTCTGTTTGGTGAAATCCACTTTAAATGGTAAAAGAACATAAATTAAGGACTGGCTTTAATATTAAGCTTTTGTCACTTTGAATGAACGCCATACCATATTAAAATTATGTTTTAAATGTACGTTTTTGTGCTAAAAAAAAAATAAATAACAGAATGGTGGTAAAAATTTTACAAAAAATTCTTAGGATTGATAGAAATAAACGCGTTTCCGGTGATTTCTGAAGCTCTAAATTTTAAAAATTTCCGGGGAAGCATACCCCCGGACCCCCTAGATAAGCTCGCGCGTTCGGCGCTCGTTGAGCTCATTCTATGCGCGAGCTAGCCCCACCAATACAAAATATGCTACGCGGTCCCTGAATTAAGATATATCGATGACATGTTCCCTTTGTGGAACACCAGCATAGAGGAAATAAATGGGTTCATTGAACAGGCTAACAGATATCACCAAAACCATTACATTTACGACTGAAATCTCAGAGAAAGAAACTATTTTCTTGGATACGTGCGTCGACAAAGGTGTTAGATTTAAAGAAATGTCTATCCTCGACGTACGCAAAATAACGTTTGAAGAGAATATAAGAAAATTGAAATCACGCCTACATTTGAGAGGGTATCCATATACTCTGGTTCATAAAGTCCTCTCAGAAATGAAATACGAAGAGAGAAAGTCGGCCCTTCGACAGAAGGAAAAAGGATACAAGAAAATTCTACCTTTTGTCACACAATATCACCAGTGGTGTCCAATTTAAAAGAAAATTTTTATGGATAAATGGCATTTAATACAGAACCAACTGTTGCTGAGGGAGATATATAAAGAGCCTCCCATTATCTCCTATAAAAGGGGGAAATCGCTTAAAGACATACTCGTTATAGCGAAACTCTAAAGACGAGAACATCACATTGGCGAACAGCGGGAGTCGTGCAGGCCTGTCACTTCTTTGTAACCTATTTCAAGAAAAAAATGCACCAATCTCTCAGGGAAATAACCATATGAACATACAGCAAGGGGGGTGGGTTCTCCCTACAGTGTACATTTATGCCAAATGTCAAAAAGTTAACCTTAAATGAGATATAGAAAATGGAGAAAGTTTAAGGGCATTTATTAAAGGTCAGTATTGGTACATTTATAATCCTGGTATTAAAAGCCAAAGAACAAAAATTATAATAATGTTAATTTCAATGGCATTTTACGCAGAGCAGTCCGACATTTAAGTGTTAAATGTGGTTTTCCTATAAGCAAGCAGTTATGTTAAACTTATATCCACACATCCTCGATTTTGAAGAAAAAATTGTATTAAAAAAAAATCTTGCATGGCTATACTGGGCTGAAAAAAAAATTCGACACCGTTGCATGTCAGGAAAAAAATTCCACCGCCAAAAGTTTGGAGAAAAAAATTCTTACCCAAACCTAATCACCCAACCCACTTGTGATACGGGAAGAGTTACTTATTGACCCTTATTTGACCATATAAGATCACCAGAATTCAGAACACGATTATTGACTTTGAAATAAATGAGCGCCAAAAATTAGACTTGCCACAAGTAGACTGCGAAGCCCACGAGAGCGCGACGAAGTTGCGAAAAGAGAGCGACGAAGTCGCGAGTCGACTTGTTTCGTCTGCACGATATCGAATTTAATTTGAATATTGTTGGCGCGAAAATGTAAGTTTGACCTAATGGTTCACGCATCCGGCTGGTAAAATAAACAGTTCTCAAATGCGGCTCAAATAACTAGATACAATGAATTGTTATAAAAGGCGACAGCCCACAAATCCTGCTCGTCGCTAAAAGCATTTTAGCCTAGCTTTTAAAATAAGTCTACCCCAAGAACGTTCCTGAGGGATTTTTTTTTTCTTTCAGATCAAAATAAAGAAATAACAGGCCTTTTGTTCTAAATGTTGTCGTAAAAACAGGTCGGTTAAAAATGGCGCGCTGCAGGCGAGAAAAGTCCGTTCTCCGCCCGACCACCGAAACCCGGCACTTAGATAACGTCTTTTTTCGTACTTTCGTTGGTCACTATATATGAGCTTTTCATGAAGCCAAATAGTTGGTCAGAGTATATTACAATATTACCGACTTCAAGGTAGCCACTAACCTAATGACTTAATGGCTACTTTGGGGTCGGAATATATACTGACCTCAAGGTAGCCACTAACTCAATGACTTAATGGCTACCTTGCGGTCGGAATATATAGTATGGACCTCAAGGTAGCCATTAAGTGGAGTACTGGTCACACGTCATTTGACGAAGAATGTCTGTAAAAAGGTCTTTGCTTTTGTTTGCGGGGCATTATGTTGTCGAGTCGAGAGTTAATGTTAATTTCACACAAAATGATAGTTTCAAGACTATGGGTTATAGAGGGCAAGGGCCAGCAGATGACAGATAACGGAATAAAAACACACTCTCTTAGCATATCGTTCATATACTGTTTATTTGTTTAACTTTAAACTAAATGCATGTATAACTCCTACTCATTTTTGGCTACCTGGAGGTCCATATCATATGTTCCGACTCCAAGGTAGCCGTTAAGTCATTGGTTAGTGGCTACCTTGAGGTCATTCTTTATATTCCGACCCCAATGTAGCCGTTAAATCACTGGGTTAGTGGGTACCTAGAGGTCCATTCTGCATATTCCTACCCCAAAGTAGCCGTTAAGTCATTGGGTTAGTGGCTACCTCTAGGTCCACACTACCTCTAGGTCCATTCTATATATTCCGACCCCAAGGTAGCCGTTAAGTCATTGGTTAGTGGCTACCTTGAGGTCCAATCTAAATATTCCGACTTCAAGGTAGCCATTAAGTCATTGGGTAAGTGGCTACCTTGAGGTCCATAGTATATATTCGGACTTCAAGGTAGCCGTTAAGTCGTTGGTTAGTGGCTACCTTGAGGTCATAGTATATATTCCGACCCTAAAGTAGCCGTTAAGTTATTGGGTTAGTGGCTACCTCTAGGTCCATACAATATATTCCGACCCCAAGGTAGCCGTTAAGTCAATGGTTAGTGGCTACCTTGAGGTCCATTCTACATATTCCGACCCTAAAGTAGCCGTTAAGTCGTTGGATAGTGGCTACCTTCAGGTCGGTATATAAGTAAATGTTTAAATCTTTCGACGAAAATAACGGCTATCAAAAGTTTACGTATATAGACAAATCAAATAACGAATTCTGTTACTAGAATGACTCCCACCGAAACCGAAAAACGGACTTTGAGAAATTCTAGCCAAAAATCAAAGGTCACCGATATGTTCTAGGGTCTACTCAACTGCACGTCCAAGAGAGAGGAAGAGACGTGCCTTGGGAACGAGGTTGGTAGACCTTTCAATAACCAAAAAAAAATCATTAAAACAGACCGTCGGCCGTCGCGTGTTGATATGGACGATATGGTCAATAATGTTTAACTTTTATAGCGGAGCACTGGCCGGGCCGAAGGCCAGGCTGCGCAGCCCCATACTCATAGAACCTACGCCCGCATTTTTCATGGTCATGACTAGCGGAATGTTTCGCGGTTACACGGCCGAATGTCACGTCAGCTAGAAAAACACTTTGATGTTTTGCTGTGAATTTACTAAGCGGAGAAAACCGTTTAAATTAAAGGCGTTATTTCCCTGAATATTTCGCGGTTTGCTACTCAAGACAAGGATACTAATTAAGGGATACTCAAAAGCCGCTTTAGTGGAAATAGACGAGCTTTCAGGGATAAAATCTTGCTTCGAGGAACTT
The DNA here is from genome assembly GCA_022457155.1 of Cladopsammia gracilis. Lineage (NCBI taxonomy): Eukaryota > Metazoa > Cnidaria > Anthozoa > Scleractinia > Dendrophylliidae > Cladopsammia > Cladopsammia gracilis. The sequence goes on from JAJGOT010000021.1 coordinate 737,117, forward strand.
CATGTATTACGTTTTTATCAATGCGGGAGATGTTTGTTTTCTTCAGATTTCAGAACCAGAAGCGGTGATTTGAATTTCCAAGCAAGCATTTGAATTTCCAAGCAAGCGATGAGAATTTATGTTGATATCAATCTGAGTGACTTTTTATTGGTGTTATTGTTAGTTTTGGAGAATTGATTTTAAAACGTGCTTAAATTCAGTTGTATCGATCTCTTGAATTTCATCGAAGAAAGCTTGAACTCGATGAGCTATAATTAAGTTAAATGGTACGCGTTTTGCTTTTAAACGTAAACTAATGGACATTTGAATAAATTTTTTCGAAAGAAGATTGTGTTGTTCATTTTTATGTGTTTGTTCATTCATTAGATAGTTTGAAAAGCGATTTTATGTAAACAAAACAAGACTTTGATTTTATAGTACAGTTCTATCTTCACTCGCACCGCCTTATGCAAATATGTTTGTGTATTTTTGCAATTTTTGATTTTCAAATCAGTTTCTCGGGCAATTTTTGACAAACAAAAACTGTATTTTATTCGGAAACTAGTGGTACTAGTTATTCTAGACAGAGAAAAGTTTTTTTGTGAACTTTTGTACGGTCTATAAAAATGTACTGTGCAGACGGTCGCGTAATACTGTTTTTGAGAATTGTTAAAATTGAAAATAGCCCGTTCGTCAATCTTAATTCTTGTGCTTCCAACCTTTCACCTTAGTTAAGTTTCACCTTAGTTAAGCTTGTTCAAAGTGCGACGCTGTTAGGCTTGGGCTATCTATATATATTTGGTAAATTGTACAACTTTCTGAAGTCCCTGTCTATATATATTTGGTAAATTGTACAACTTTCTGAAGTCCCTGTTTATTTTCAGTGTTTATTGTGTCGCTGTCGTAATTTGTCGTATTTTTTAAGCGGAATCGAGTCGCTTGTCGCTGTTCAGAACGTCTCGTGTCGGCAGTTTTCGGGGCCATGTCGCTTGTCGCTTTTACCAAGGCTTCTTAAGCCGAGATGTTTTAAAAAAGCTCGCATTTTCAATTGGCTATAAAAGGAAACGAAACCTAATCACTAGCTCTATTCCTACAAGAGACATCATTCGGCCCGAAGCTACACAATTTTTGAGTCAACTGAAAAAGCGACAAAATATTTTCATTTGCCTTTTTTGCAATAGTCTACCTTAGTGAAGTGTTTAGAGAAACCATTCCTTTTCTAAGTCTTTTTACTGAACTTATTGACATGCACAAAGTTCTTGTTTTTTCTCATACTTTACATTCACATATACACTGCACATATAAATTGGCTGTTTAAAAACATTGCCAGTAAATCAATTTTAATCCCAAATGAAAATCGTTGCAATATATTTTAGTTCTGTTTAAATATCAATAAATAAAGATAGTAAATATTTTAACCTTCAATTGGTACATCTTTCCCAAATTTCGATTGATAAGAAAATCGCCATTGTAATGCCATACAAGTCATTGCTACTAAAATACTGTGAATACAAAGACTAGAAAAATTAACTAAGTAAAAGGGCTATCTAGTCAAGATAAATTGAATATAAGTAGTTTTGCTACCCCATCCCTCCTCACAAATTTCCCCCGTAGCAACCAAATTCGCCTCCTCATTCGCTTAATATAAGTTGAAGTTTCCCCTCAGTAAAATGAAGACTATTTTGAACAAATGCGCTAGATTAACATGACAATTATTTACATTCGCACTCGTGATTCTTTTGTTGCTCATGACTTTTATCTTGGTGGCTCCTAAAAGAGCCCTTAAGTCCTCTATCACTGCAATGTCTAACTCTACGGTTAATTAGACCTACAGCTATTTTCAATCTTTCAACTTCAATAGACCATTTAATAGCTTTACACATATAACCTATCACGTCTTTACTACATTTACCTATCAAAGGCACCCAACGTTTCCAATTCTCGTTGTTTTTTATTAACCTTACGTTCTCTCGCATTAACGAGATGGCTTTAAGAGCCCTTTGATTCTAGTATCCGTGCTATTTTCTTTTCATCGAATAGCCTTGTATGAGCGATTTTGGTCCTCATTGTTATTGGAGCCTTTGCTCTTTGTCAGATGCAACAGGAGGAAAATTATAACGCTGATAGTGATGAAAATTGTTATCAAAACGTATGTTTCCTCTTTCAGAGTCTACAAGAACAAAATATTTTTTTTTCTTTTCAAGTATGATCTTTCTTTCAATTTTTACTGTTACTTGACGGGCGGCCGCTAAGAAATATGACTTTTTTTTCACAACAGGCTCCGAGGAAAGATCACGGCAATTCGAACATAATTCAAACTGAAATTTCCTAAATAACGGCACCGTGACCTTTCTTACCCGTGCTATGTACCTCACCACCTGGTCCAAACACGGGTAAACTGGTATATTTCGTTTATGTTCACAATGAAAACGTTAATTTTGCCGAGACGCGACACTTATCCGAGCCGTGCCAAAAGAGAACTCGATCAGTGTAAACGGCGCTTAAGTGTGCTAATTCAAATGTCGTTCCACTACATTTCTTGGAGTGATTTCAAATCAGAACACTTGAAAAATTATCGAGGAAAAGTAAATTACTAACGTTGTACGATTCTTTTTATATTGAAACGTCATTGTAATTTTACCGGGTTCCTCGATAAGCCATGATTAGCGGTCACACAATTCACCTTGAACCAAATCAAGGAGTTTTTATTTTTTTATTCAGCAGGAAAGTAGACTGTTATTTGAATAATACAGTACTTTTTTGCTTGACAGAGCTCGTGTACCTAATGTTCAGTCTACTGAATTTTAGTAATATACTAATCGTAATACATTAATGCAAAAAGTTATTTTGCCAAGTCTCTGTCTTATATTTATTCCGTTCGTGTAACGAAGGTTTCAGAAATTTCTGAAAACATTTGCACATTAACCTGTGGCTTTAGAACTTTCTGAAACCATTTGCACAATAACAATAACGTCCATACCTCAAATCAAAAGCTCCTACATTTAAACGTTCGTTGGTATCGATACCTCAAATCCGAGGCATAACTTCCATACCTCAGATCTATGGTATAACATCCATACCTCAGATCTATGGTATAACATCCATACCTCAGATCTGGGGTATAACTTCCATACCCCAAATCTGGGGTATAACATCCATACCTCAGATCTGGGGTATAACATCCATACCTCAGATCTGAGGTATAACATCCATACCTCAGATCTGGGGTATAACATCCATACCTCAGATCTGCGGTATAACATCCATACCCCAGATCTGCGGTATAACATCCATACCCCAGATCTGGGGTATAACATCCATACCCCAGATCTGGGGTATAACATCCATACCCCAGATCTAGGGTAAAACATCCATACGTCAGATCTGGGGTATAACATCCATACCCCAGATTTGGGGTATAACATCCATACCTCAGACCTGGGGTATAACATCCATACCTCAGATCTGGGGTATAACTTCCATACCCCAAATCTGGGGTATAACATCCATACCTCAGATCTGGGGTATAACATCCATACCTCAGATCTGTAGTATGACGTCTATACGGCATAACAATTTGAAAAATGGTCCAAATTATCACGTTTACCCATAACAATTTTTTTCCTCAAATTTGCAAATATAAATGCTGCGTTTTCATTCGCCTTATCAGCGGAGGAAAAGCTTCTTTAACAATCAAACAGAAAAAAATGGTCTGTTTTAGTATGTGAAAACTAGTTATTTTGGAAGACGAGAATTTAAAGTATGTGAAAATCAGTGAAATTTTGTATAAAGCAGCTCTAAAACTTGGACTTGATAGAGAGAATAAGCTATAAATTTGAACATATATTACCAAATTTATTCTTCGACAGAATTTTTAAAATATCTTTAAAAAGCATTTCAACGACAAAATCGGGTTCGGTGCTACGATGTGGTATGGATTTCAACACTGTTACATTAATTAAATGATCTAAATATTTAAAGAAATGAAATTTAAATATCTACAAACCCGCTTATAGCATAGCTAATCTAGGCGGGTTGTACTAATTACAGTCATATTTACCAATCTTAGATATATATGTTCCATCCTTTAAATAAAGGATTCAATCCAATCTTTAAATTTTATGTTTAATGCAATACCACGAATATTGATTCAATCCAATCTTTAAATTTATATGCAATCCAATACCGCATATATTGATTCAATCCAATAACACAAATATTGATTCAATCCAATCCTTAAATTTATATGCATTCCGAAAATATATGTCCAATGCCACGAATATTGACTCAATCCATTCCTTAAATTTATATGCAATCCAATACCGCATATATTGATTCAATCCAATAACACGAATATTGATTCAATCCAATCCTTAAATTTATATCTATCCAACTTTTCTGGACTCATACAGACCAGAGGGAAAAGCACGAACGGGACTCAGGTCCCATGCGAGGTGCCATACCTTCCAATCCCACAACCCGCAAGGTTGACCACACCACCGGGGTCTATATGCAATCCGAAAATATATGTCCGATCTTCCTGGGACGAGCGCGGCCATATAGAACCAGGGTAACCTGTGCAAGTTATAGAACACAAAATGGCGGCAGAGTGGGAAGAAAAATTTGACATAGAAGTTGAGTTTCCCAAGTTTCTAGGAGAAGTTGTGGATAGAACCGAGATAATACTTGAGAACTTTGAAACAGAAGCTGCAGAAATGCAGGCCGAAGTTCTTAATCAAACAATTAGCCCGCTTTATAGATCGATGAAAGAGTGCTGCAACCTTGACACGAGGGACAAGGAAAATCTCGATTCCATCGCTGAGGCCTTAGTAGATGTGCTTAGTGTGCTTCGTCGCCGGACTATCACTCCGTCTACTGTGGCTGCGGATTCAGTTACGATAGACAGGGGAAAAGGAAAACATCCCGTAAGACCATCTATCAAAATTTCTGTTGAGATGCTAGAAGAACTGCGAGGACTGGGATTCCCTTGAACAAGGATTGCAGAGATGCTCGGAGTTTCGAGGTGGACAGTTCACAGACGAGTAGCAGAGTATGGTTTAGAGAATATGAGGGGCTTTGACGACTTACCTGATGAACGACTCGACCGGATCATGCAAGATTACATAGATATCCATGGGAGTGCTTCTAGTTGCAACATAATAGCCGGTTATCTGAAGTCTATTGTGTTACGGATTCAACATCGAAGAGTCAGAGAAAGTTTGGCAAAACTAGATCCCGAAAATGGGCGACGAAATCGAGATTTTCCTTGTCCCTCGTGTCAAGGTTGCAGCACTCTTTCATCGACTTATAAAGCGGGCTAATTGTTTGATTAAGAACTTCGGCCTGCATTTCTGCAGCTTCTGTTTCAAAGTTCTCAAGTATTATTTCGGTTCTATCCACAACTTCTCCTAGAAACTTGGGAAACTCAACTTCTATGTCAAATTTTTCTTCCCACTCTGCCGCCATTTTGTGTTCTATAACTTTTACAGGTTACCCTGGTTCTATATGGTCGCGCTCGTCCCAGGAAGATTGAACATATATTTTCGGATTGCATATAAATTTAAGGATTGGATTGAATCAATATTCGTGTTATTGGATTGAATCAATATATGCGGTATTGGATTGCATATAAATTTAAAGATTGGATTGAATCAATATTCGTGGTATTGCATCAAATATAAAATTTTAAAATTGGATTGAATCCTTTATTTAAAGGATTGAACATATATATCTAATATTAAATTTAGCTACAAACGGCTTGCCATAATGTGGTAAAAAGAACAAAACTCAGGAAGATAACCCATTCAGCTTCGAGAAAAGAAACTGTTCGGGCCTAGAGATAAATTACTAACGGGCAGAAAAATTCCGGTGAATTTCGAGAAATGGGGCAGAGACGCTCGATAACTCTCTTAATCCATTTCAGTGTAGTGAACAAAACGAGCAGCAAACAGCTCACTTCGAGTTGGACAGAATGACGTCACATTTCAAGGCCAGGCTGCTATAAATATGGTTAACAATGGCGGCGTTCAATGCAATTTTTATGCTACTTTGGACAAGGATTTATTTAGCATCTTATCTCTATATGTACTTTTTATTGGCGAACAGAAAAAAACTGCCTTCTGGAATGAACTTTTCTTTCAATTATTTCGTATACATGTGAGATATTTAAGAGGGTGCCTCTGTAAGAAATAGCCAATGATTTTGGTTCGAAAAATAAATTTTCATGCGGCGCTAAGTTTCTATCGAACTTTTACATGGTTGTATGTGGACCAGTATGCCAGCCATATTTATTCGAAGCGAGCTTGACGAGCGCGAGACAAGATTTGGTTGGATTAGATTGGCCAGCATAGGGCACACAAGGTATGTCATGAACCCGTGAAGCTCGCTGCGATGGCCGTTTAGGTCTGTTTATTGATCGAGGTAAAACTTCGATAGAAACTTATCGGTGGATGAAAATCGAACTGCTTTGATGATTTTCATGATTTAGGATGACTTAAGCTTCCAAACCTCTCAACGTGAAGCAAAGAAAAATATTATAGATAGAAAGTGAACTTGCCCGAGCATTCTGTAAAAGGCAAGTGTTTGTTTATTGGCATATTTTCGAATTTTCGTGAAATTCAAACGGTTGTAAATCTCAATAACGTAGGATGCACAAAAAAGTATTGGCATTTAGGATTTATGGTCCGCAATAGTGTTTATCATGATAAGTATAACGTGCGTTGATCTTAGCACGTTCGTTTGTTCGAAGACAAAGGGACTTTATCACCCAGCATAGTGAGGATGACGGATATGACCAAAACTTAGACCTTGCTAACGTATGCAACATCGAATTAAGAGGAATTGGAGGACGAGCAGTCGACAAAATGATACATTTCGATTTGCGGGCTATATTCGCAGCACCGCCTCCAACATCGTAGTGCTCGAATTGAGTTCCAGTGATTTATGCGATAGATCTGCGGACACGGAGACAATTGCGATTTCTATCACAACATTTACTGAATTATTACTGAAGGAACCTAACCTTCAAATTATGGTTATCTGGGACGTAATCCCTTCGGAAAATACAACCCTTCGAGGGATATAACGAGAGAGTGGTCGCTATCTTGGCTAAAAACTACAATATGGATGAATGAACAAAACTTCACCTGAACAAATGCGTCCGTCGCCAAAGAATCCAGCTGTACATGAGCAGTTATAGCCTCCCTTGGTGTTATTACACACTGCATCACTGCTGCAATTGTGAATTTTTTCTACACACTCGTCGATGTCTAAAAACAATTAAAAATATAAATGAAGAAGAACTTACATACATATGACGACAAACTTACATGCTGATTTAATATTATCATGGCTTTCTTGGCTAAAAACTACAATACGAATGAACAAGACTTCACCTGAACAATTGCGTCCGTCGCCAAAGAATCCAGCAGTACATGAGCAGTTAAAGCCTCCCTTGGTGTTACCACACTTCGCATCACTGCTGCAATTGTGAATTCCTTCTACACATTCGTCGATGTCTAAAAACAATTAAACATATAAATGAAGAAGAAATTTACATTACATGTGACTACAACCTTACATGCTGATTTAATATTAGTGCTTTCTTGGCTGAAAACTACAATAAGAATGAACAAAACTTCACCTGAACAATTGCGTCCGTCGCCAAAGAATCCAGCTGTACATGAACAGTTATAGCCTCCCTTGGTGTTATTACACACTGCATCACTGCTGCAATTGTGAATTTTTTCTACACACTCGTCGATGTCTAAAAACAATTAAAAACATAAATGAAGAAGAAATTTACATTACATATGACTACAACCTTACATGCTGATTTGATATTATCATGGCTTTCTTGGCTAAAAACTACAATACGAATGAACAAGACTTCACCTGAACAATTGCGTCCGTCGCCAAAAAATCCAGCTGTACATGAACAGTTATAGCCTCCCTTGGTGTTATTACACACTGCATGACTGCTGCAATTGTGAATTCCTTCTGCACATTCGTCGATATCTAAAAACAATTAAACATATAAATGAAGAAGAAATTTACATTACATATGACGACAGACTTACATGCTGATTTAATATTAGTGCTTTCTTGGCTGATAACTACAATACGAATGAACAAAACTTCACCTGAACAATTGCGTCCGTCGCCAAAGAATCCAGCTGTACATGAACAGTTATAGCCTCCCTTGGTGTTATTACACACTGCATCACTGCTGCAATTGTGAATTTTTTCTACACACTCGTCGATGTCTAAAAACAATTAAAAATATAAATGAAGAAGAACTTAAACATATGACGACAAACTTACATGCTGATTTTCCTGGCTAAAAACTACAATATGAATGAACAAAACTTCACCTGAGCAATTGCGTCCGTCGCCAAAGAATCCAGCTGTACATGAACAGTTATAGCCTCCCTTAGTGTTATTACACACTGCATCACTGCTGCAATTGTGAATTGCTGCTGCACACTCGTCGATGTCTGAAAATAATTAGACCGCAAATGAAGAAGAACGTATACATATGATGCAAAAAAAAAACACATTTCAAGTAAGGCTGATTTCTCAACAGATGATTGATGATGAACTTCGATGTCATTTGAACAGTAGGCCTTTCATGGCATGAAATTCCAATTTCAATGAACAAAGCGTCATCGGTACAATTGCGTCCATCTCCACAGTACCCAGCCATGGGTACTGTGGAGATGTTGTTTAACTTTAAATACTACAAGATAGAGTACTCTTGAATTATTCAAGATGACGTTAGGAGAACAGTAGTTTTAGAAAAGTTCATTTGAGTCCCGTATGTCAATAATAGTATGACATCAAAATTATTGAGCCAGCTTCTTCAAAAAGCTGTATCCTTAAAGACAATAGCGTAATAATTCGTTACAAACGGACGGGGAAATGATGCATTCGTCATCATCTAAAACAAACAGTACGCTTTCCACGATGATGCCAAGAGAGCAGCAGTTTTATGAAATTTAACTTGAGTCCTGTGTACTGTGTTGTTTGTGTTGATATTATAAAATCATATTCTTGAGCCAGTCACTTGGAAAAGCTGTATCCACATTGAAAGCAATAAAACAGTAAATAAGCAACTGATGTTATTGGTTTTCTTCAAAGTGCGTGTATTGGCATTAATGAGGTGATACAACCTTTCTTTCAGCTAAGGCAACATGAGTAATATTACATTTTATTACACCCTCTTACCTGTACAAGTTTTCCCGTCTCCGGAAAAACCCACTTTACAAGAACAACTGTAGGAACGGAGAGTGTTTTCGCAGTTGGCATTAGCATCACAAACGGAGGGAGAAGACATGCATTCGTCATCATCTAATTTGAGGAACAGAATATTAATTTTCATAAGGCAATGACATATTTATTTCCTTCTTTTGATGCTTGCATTACTTTATAAGCTACCCTCGGCAACGAGACACGTATCGTCCTTGTCGAACAATAATATAAAATGTTGATGTAGTTTTTGTAGCTACTTCTCGAAGAGAAATAGCTACTATGTCATCGAGTGTGTAAGTCCGTAAGTGGTCCAATCTTCGGATTGTGTTCGGAACATATATCGGTTTTATTTCGGATTATCGGTTTTATACGATTCCAAACTCGATGATACTCGATCACATCGACGATAGCCGAGACTAATCTCGATGTTACCCGATTCATTTTCGTCGGCTCTCGTCAACGATCGACTACTTATCGATTGAGACGTTCCAGCGACGTGCTTTCTTTCCATGTGGTCGATGCACGATTACAGGTAAGAGAATTTGTTCACAATGTTTTGCTATTTTGCACCAGTAACCAGGCACAGCTTTCAAGCAGTGTGCACGATGTTTTCTAGAAAAGACTTCTTTAGGTCGTTTGACGGTCTGCTCAGAATTTCCACCAGAAAAACCAACGCTGAACCGAGATGTTTGGCTTCGTTGGGCGGCCATGATGGAGCGATTTGTGCAGCGAAACACCTCGAATTGGTCCATGTACATCATCTGGCGAACCCTTATACGGATTTGCGTAACTCCCTTCGGGGAATCAAATATTTCCTTCTGTGAGTCCTCTGGTACGCACTGTGTTTTGTTTTTTGATCAAAACCTCAAAACAGTTGTATGTCGAAGGTATTGAATCCACATGGACACCAGTCAATTGATCAAACCAATTAGGGCAGGAATAGAACTGTACAAGTGGTAAGAAAACAGTTCCCATTAAGACCTGCTGCTGCTAAAACTATACATAGATCCATAGAGGATCAAGTTGTTTTGTTAAGTTAGTTTTCATAAAGGATCAAGTTGTTTCGGTTAAGTAATATTGTGGCAAATGTTAAATTATATTTCAAGTTAAACGAATGTATAGTTCCACATGTTGAAACTGAAAAGAGCTCTATCTAAGAAAAATACACTTCCATTTGCTGTTAGCAGATTGATCTACACCCATAGATGATTTTAAATTGTTATCACCAAAGGCAAGAACTATTGTACCTTGTGTTAACAATAAAATGTTCGCTTTTCATCTTGTGGTATTGAATCATTGACGTCATTCTCACTCACTCACTAGCTATGGTGTAAATCTTACATTGTACAATATATTAATTACTTACAATAGAGAGCTACATCACTTGCATAACATAATTACTATAAATTTCAATAAAAATAACAAACATAAGCATTACAGTACAGTGCAAACAATTTTACAATAAAAAGACCAGGAATTAATTACAACTGAGTATTATGTTAAACCAATTTGCACTAAAGCATAAATTGTACAACAACATTGCCTTGTGACTAATAAGTTCTATGATTCATTTAAACAAAAGAAAAAAAAATGATGAGAAGTCAATCTTTGTAGACGCTTTAAAGTGAGGTGAAATTGATATGCAGCAGTTCCACAGGCTCGATAGTCATTTCAATCGATTATTTCCTACTTTCTTTTTTTTGCACTTCTGTATTTCCCACCGGTAACCTCATGTCCTCTCAGAGGCCTATTTTTAATTGCTCGAGAGACCAAAACAAGTTGCTTTCCATTTAAGTAGCCACATGCATTCCTCAACTGTCTATTTCTCTTTTTTCATTTCCATCCTACAGAAGTAGCTACATGTAGTCCTTGACTACCTATTTTTTTTACACTCTTACAGGCTAAAGAACAAGTCTACGGTCTGGTTGCAAAATCTTTGAAGCCAGGGAAGAAAAGAGCGCGCAGAAGATTTTTGTTTACAATTTGAACGGCAACATAAAACGGGCGAGCGAACGCAGCGAATGAGTGAGGTTTTTGATACTGTTCAACGAGAGAAATAAAATCGTAAAAAGTGCTTATCATCATTTATACTTTGTTTTTAATTGGTATTCTCGAATACCACTTACGACATAAAAGTTTGGAGTTGACTAACACAACACAGACGGAAAGCGAACGATGAAACTGTACAAGTTAAAAATAATGCTTGTCCAATCTACAGTGCGATCGATAGAATTTTCTTGCTTCTTCCTGATAAACTCAAAATATATAATCTTCTTACCCGTCGTTGAAAGGTTTTCCTTTGTTCAAGGCAAACAAGCAAAATATCATACTTCAGACTTCTTTTCTCTGATAAATGCTATTCTTCTTTAGACTATAGATAACTCCACTGGAGTATTTTGCCCAAATTCTTTCATATTTTATACAAAAGAAAAAGAACCAGATTGCACGATTACAATAGTGTAAATATTTCAATATTTTGTTAGGTTCATGTTTATCAATGGTTCATGTTTATCAATGTTGTGGGAGCAGGGATGGCGCAGTGGTGAGAGCACTCACCTTCCATCAATGTGGCCCGGGTTCGATTCCAGGACTCGGCGTCATATGTGGGTTAAGTTTGTTGTTGGTTCTCGTCCTTGCTCCGAGGGTTTTTCTCCGGATACTCCGGTTTTCCTCCCTCCATAAAAACCAACATTTCCAAATTCCGATTCGATCCGGAAACAGTGGAAGTAAGAGCCACCTCGTGGATTCCACTGAAATTTCTGTTTATAGTGCACGACCCCACAAGCTTTCTAGCTTTAATACTTATTGTGCTTAAATAAAGGTAACTTACTCACTTACTTACTTACTTACTCACTTACTTACTTACTCACTTACTTACTTACTTACTTACTTACTTACTTACTTACTTACTTATTCAAAGGCCCAGTGTCACCCATTCGGCTTTGCGGTCGTTTGTTTTTGTTTTCATATGACGAGCACGCTCGTGATTGGCTCTTTCGGGAATTTTCGACTGCGTTAAATTCAATCGTCGAGGCATTGGGCGCGCAATGAATTTTGTAGGGATATGTGAAGTATTCATATTACTCAATAAAGCCCGGTCCTCAACTGCGACGCAAACATAAGCATAATCATTAGCATAAGCATAAGAAGCTTATGCGCTAGTGAGAATGGCCATGACATAAGCATAAGCATAAGCATAAGAATATCAAACCTTGCATTATTCTTATGCTTATGCTGACCTCAGTGTCGTTGTTATTTCTATATAGTGAGGACATGGTTGGCATATGCAAGGTTTTGATATTCTTCTGCTTATGCTTATGCTTATTCTTGTGTCACGGCCGTCCTCACTAGCGCATATGCTTCGTATGCTTATGCTTATGCTTGCGTCGCAAGTGAGGACCGGACTTAAATCTGGAAAGTGTCCACAATTAGTACTCGCGTACTAAATACTTTGACACTTAAATAAATTGATTTGATTTTTTTTATTTTTGATTTGATTTACTATACCTTCGCGTTTCATGTAGAACCTTTGATCATCCGTGACAAAATCGTACGGTTTTGTTTCCTTTGTCTCGCTATTCATCTCGCAGACCATTCCCGGAATGTAGTAGTTATAACTATGACATCTGTGGTCACTTTCACAGAGGTTTTGACATTCGATTATTGCTTTTACCGCTACTTCTTTAAATGTATGACCCTTGAGAGCTTTCCCGTTTGCTGATTTCTCAGAAGGCTTGCATTGCTCGCCAGCGGCCTCACTTCTAGACATCAGGATTGTCAAGTAGAGTGCAAACAGCATCAAGGACATTTCGAGCAACTAGATTTCAGGTCAGCAGATTCTAAACGACATTAGAAAAAACGAAAACCTTGTTACAAAATCAAACGTGTGCAGTTGTGGTTGTATTTTAAAGCAGATATCCTGCTAGTCACTTCGCCCCAGGTCAGATCCCCTGACCCTCCCCCACGTCCGCTGGAAATACTTTTAGGTCAAGTTTGTTGAAAGAGCCAGAAAACTCGGCAATTATTAAACTGCATGTCCGTCTTTACACTGACCAATCAAGTATCGTCCTTAAAATAAGCTGGCACTCGGACACGGAACTGGCCTACGCAACAAATAATACATTTTACAGTGCGACCACACGAACCGAGGCCACCCAGACAAATTTTGAGACAAATTGAAATTAGCCAATCACAAGTCAAGATCTAGACAATGAAATAGCGCAAAATTATACTTGACCAAAATGCTGAACTGTGAGATGTGTTGCGAACCTTTGAAATCCATAAATTCTTCATTACCCAAATGATAACAATGAAGAATTGTCACGATTGTATAAATCAAGCTAGAAAATTTTAAGATAATGTCTGGGTTGGCCGGAATCAAAGCCAGTAGTAAAGCCAAAGTAAACGTGACGGCCGCTCATTTCATGCAAACCGGGCGCCGCGAGCGATTTGCAGTTTCGGTGATTACTAAACAGAGCTGTCAACAAAGTTTTCATTTTTCGAAGACGTTTTTATGTACATTCTTCTAACTTTCTCTCCGGTTCCATTTCAATTTGAGAGCGATTCTTCATGCATCTGAGAGTTTTGATTTGTTATTTTTTTCGCTCTCCCCTGGCACCTTGTGTCTCGAGAAAATCACAATTTATAGTTTAGGACTTCAAAGCTTCAACCCGGCCTGTACATGTATAGTAGGGAACAGAGAGGCGACAAACGGATTTTATACAAAGTATTAAACGTGAACATTTTATATAAAAAGTAAAACAACCGCTTTCAGTGTACGGTCGCTGGATAACAACTAGATAAACGAGCGGATCCGTACGGATAGTTCGCAGTTGTTTCTCAGAAAATAGTGCTATTTTGTCCAAGCGATTTTTGCCGTTGAATTGAGAAATCGGGAGCAAACTGCAGTGAATTATTCGTTTGAAGAAAGGAGGAAAATAACTTTCTTCCTTTGAGAGTTCTATTTTTTGATTGCACGTCGGAATGTGTTACCTCCTGTCTCATGTCACCTGTGCGACTGTGATGCATCTAATTTATTCGCCGCCAACTTTGCCCGCTTTTGTCACGTATTTTATATACACGTCTCTTTATATTAGAAAACAATTTTCTTCTTTGTTGATTTTTTTGTTTCAACAATCAGAACTCGAATAATTAATAAAAAGGCAATGATCATGTAATATATCAACAACGAGTGCGAGGGTTTCATCAGGGGTTCCAAACTCCGAGAAACAGATGAAAGCACGAGGCCGCTTCGGCCGAGTGCTTTTATTGTTTCGAGGAGTTTGGAACGCCTGATGAAACCCGAAGCACGAGTTGTTGGTATAGCTTCTTAAACGAGTTGCCAACTATTATTGTTTGTAAACAATAGCTTTAGAATGTGATAAAAATGGTTTGGTTGGAATGTGCCATTTGGGAGTTAGCCAACTTATTACAGTTAATCAAATTCAGTTTTCTGTGCGAGATGGATGGGTCAAGTTCAAGGTTTCGGATTCCCAAAACTTGTGACGAGGAAAAGGCGTGTGTTATCAATTCTGTTCCGAAATCCACGGTTTACAAGAACAAATGGGCGATACAGATTTTTCGAGAATGGCAAGGCCAAAGAGCGAACAAGATTTGCACCATTGAGCCAGGCGGAGTGTTCAAACGTGAAGACATTGGTTTGGATGTGCAAGAGTTGACTGAAAGCATTGAAAACATGAATGCCAAAAGTCTAAACTACTGGCTATGCAAGTTCGTTCAGGAGGTTACAAATAAGTCGGGTGGACGATATCCCTCTCGGACGCTTTTCAATATTGTCTGCGGCTTAAAACGTTTCTTGGTGGAGAAAAATGGCGAGGGCACATTAAATCCATTGGCTGTCAGCGGTAAAAGGTATCATTGAAAGAGTTAATTTGTTGTTTACAATTTAACTTTTTGTAACTCGTGCTGTTCCTTCCTATAGGTTTGGGACATTCCGCCGAGTTTTGGATGTTAAAGTCGTCATAAATTCTACGAACTGCGATAGCATGTGAAACACCCAACTATTCTGTTACATTCTTTGAAGGAAATAAAATTTTGTTGTTTGCTTGAGATGTCATTTACTTCATATTAATTTATTGATGTCCTATGATTTTCCGAGAATCAGTGGACATTTGAATATTGTATCCAAATCTCTAAAGATTTGGATACAATATCCAAATCTTTAAAGATTTTCATCCAGTTTTTCATTGGGTATCCAAACACATGCACGTGATGTGGTATACATGTAGTGATTTGTAGTTGACTTGATGAATTATTAATGAGTTTGAGAAGTTTGCTTTCCAACACGCCTGAGAGACACACGGTTTTCAGCTCACGAGCTCATGATTTCTCGCTGAGAAGTGCCAATGTGATATAAATTCAAAACGTCCTCTCGTAGAATTTGTGAGTTTCGGCGCCGTTAACAAAATACCTCCCGGATTGATTTATCCAAACGCGGCAATTCATTTTTAGCCTTTGGTCATCGAAGATTCTCGACACAGCACGCAGTTCAGAATTTAAATTTTGCGCTCGGCGGTACCAAACAACTGGTCAAGTATAATTATGCACTATTTTATTGTCTAGATCTTGACTTGTGATTGGCTAATTTCAAAATTTGTCTCAAAATTTTGTCTGGGTGGCCTCGGTTCGTGTGGTCGCACTGTAAATATCTATCACTGGAAGACACTTATTTGCAGAAGGTCTGTGAGGAATTATTGCATTTTGTTTGACCTGTTTATAAGACAGCCAGGAAGATTTATCCATCGGACCGTACATGCAAACGTATACCCCAACCATGGGTTTTTGCAAGGTTGCAATATTTCGGAAATATTTTAGATCTAACAGATAGCCAACGATGTGATCTACAAGATGAGGTACATATTATTGGTTGGGGCGCTGCTGTGGTCCGTGACGTCATCCAAAATGGCCGCCGAGATGGCCGCCATCTTGGATTTTACTAACAATTCAAATTTATCGGAAAAATGAGGAAATTGCAAATGTTGTTTGCTAGAGTTGCAATATAACATACAATTAAACATTTTGATGCTTTTGGTAGCATTTTATATTTTTCTTAACCGAAAAAAGGTGAAAAACGCATTTTTATTAAAAAATGGCTTGACTTTAGGCCACTTATGACGTTAATCTCGTTACCATAGCAACCAGTTGTCGTCAAAATTTAATAAAATGTGTCTCAAGGAAAACAGAACAGCTACTGAAGACGGCATGTGCTGATCGTAAACGGTCTTGAAACAAATGGGAGAAAAACCTTAAGGAAGGGGTGGGGCATCTACACGCCCCCTCTCCCTCCCTCCCTCCCCCCACCCCCACCCCCCACCCCCCTTTGTGCGTCCGTGGGTAAAGATGCAAAGGCAAATACGAAATGCGATCATTAAGAGCAAGTTCTCCGCTGGTGGCCGTACTGTGCCGTTGTTGTGTAAGCTGACATTTTAAAAGGCTCGAAAAAGTACATACTGACTCGTAAAAGTTCCATACTTATTACAAGAAACCCATAAGTGGGTTGAAACGTGCAACTGTCTCAGCGTGTGTTCAGAACAACGTGCGATATTTACACTCATTTTGGTGCGTATTCCGCGCTCCAAACTGCAGTCTTATGATAAATTCGGCCATTAGGAGCAGGTTCTTTGCTTGTGGCCGTACTGTGACTGCTGCAACATGGAGTCGCTATTTAATGGGATACTGTCGCGCTGGGAAAACGAAAATGTGTTCACTTAATTTCCACTTTATATCACCAAATACAACCAAATATATAACTAAATTGAATGAAAACGTTCTATAGTGAAAAGCGCAGGAAACTGCTATAGAAATCAAACGTGTGATGCTGTGGTTGTATGTTAAAGCAGATATCCTGCTATTGACCGTTTTAAGGTGTTTCCCTCCAGTTTCCGTGCAGCCGCACCGACCATTTTTAATCGGCCGTTTAACTAACTTTCCTTTATTAAATTAGTATGAAACTTACACAAAGTATTGTACAAAGTTTGAAGTTTATAATAGTGTAACAATTTTGTAAATCGGATTTAAAATTGCGGAGATAAACGAGAAACATTGAAATCACTTGAGTCTAAATTCCCAGCGATTGCTATGGCATCTAGAAAAATCAAAACTATTACGATAAACTATGACATATGGCAAACAAAATATCTAAAAATTAGAAACTTTTGTCAAGCCGATTTTGAGTAAATCAGAAAAACATTTCGAACTTGTGATTTTGCATGTGTATAAGCACATCTACAAAATCCTCAATTAAGCTTATAAAAGTTTAATTTCTCAATCTCAAATTTACGTCAAAATGTGTGTTTATAGTATGAGATGAAACTATGAAAGTTTGAAAGCGTTTCTCGTTTTAGTTTTGGAGATTCGATTTTCTATAGGAAACCGTAGTTTTTTGACTGAGTTCTTGATATTGTAGTTTTAGCACATTTCTACATATTTCAAAAACCGCGAAATAGATTTTTTTAAACTTTTATAGTCGTTTCTTTATAATATGAACAACATTGTCTCGAAGTTTCATCTTGATTGAAACATTGCAACATGGTCAAATAAAATAATAAAGTTCACCTAAAACGCGATTGAGAAGTTGTGCTTTGATTGCACGGTTGAAGGCGCACGTCGCAAAGACGCTTTAATTATTTCAGATGAAGTGTAACGCATTTCTGCGTGTTGAGAATTATGCAAATCGAGTTGACTTCTTTCTTTTCCCTACAATTCAAAATGTCGAGAGTGTCCAGTGCACGTCAAATGCGAATAAAAAAACTGCTTTCAAATTAACGTCCCACTGAAATTCGTGGGAATTATAAAAATAACGTGGAACACAGCCCCTAAACATTACTCCGCAAAACATGATGGTCGCGCCTTCAACCGTGCAATCAAAACACAAAGTCTCAATCGCGTTTTGGGTGAACTTTATTATTTTATTTGACCATGTTGCAATCTTTCAATCAAGATGAAACTTCGAGATAATGCTGTTCATATTATAAAGAAACGACTATAAAAGTTTGAAAAAATCTATCTCGCGGTTTTTGAAATATATAGAAAAGCGCTAAAACTACAATATCAGGGACTCAGTCAAAAAACTATGGTTTCCTATAGAAAATCGAATCTCCAAAACTAAAACGAGAAACGCTTTCAAACTTTCATAGTTTTATCTCATACTATAAACAAACATTTTGGCGTAAATTTGAGATTGAGAAATTAAACTTTTATAAGCTTAATTGAGGATTTTGTAGATGTGCTCATACACATGCAAAATCACAAGTTCGAAATGTTTTTCTGATTTACTCAAAATCGGCTTGACAAAAGTTTCTAATTTTTAGACATTTTGTTTGCCATATGTCATAGTTTATCGTAATAGTTTTGATTTTTCTAGATGCCATCGCAATCGCTCGGAATTAGACTCAAGTGATTTCAATGTTTCCCGTTTATCTCCGCAATTTTAAATCCGATTTACAAAATTGTTACAATCATATAAACTTCAAACTAAGCGCAATATTTTGTGCAAGTTTCATACTTATTCAATAAAGGAAAGTTAGTTAAACGGCCGCTTAAAAATGGTCGGTGCGGCTACATGGAAACTGGAGGGAAACACCTTAAAACGTTTCTATTCATGAGTTTCATGAGAACAAAGGTGCGTCTCAAAATTCAATGTAACGACCACTCTGTCCAATTATAGCTTAGAGCTTCCTACGTACGAAAAGACGAAGTCTTCTTTCCGCGGTGTATTTTGTACTTAGGATCATCATCTACAGTCACTTCGCTCTTAGGTCAAAGTTTGATATGTTTAATATTTGAAAGCCAAACGAACATAAATTTCTCAGAGCAAAACTTCTTTTGAGCTAGATGAAATGTGTTAAATATCGAGAAAATTAAGTCGCGTTCATAGGCTTTGAAAATACACACGCATCTCTCGTGTAACTTTATTCTTCCTTTCACTCAAAAGGAATGAAACGAGTCGCGCACACAGCCGACAGCGATATATCATTGACACCGAAGTTTGTCTGCTTCGTACCACGACAATTTTCCACTTTAATTATTAAACTAAATGTCAACTTTTCACTACTTTAACGTCAAGTTTTTTATAGGATCAAAGAACTCGCCAATTATTAACCCTCGGACGTACACGCAAACTTATACCTCCACCGTGGTACATAGGGGGTTATTGCGCGAGACGGTCCAACTGCACCAAAAAATGAAAAGTAGTTTTCTCTGCGCCTTTCAATTAATGTTGTGAAGGGGGTTAATAAAACCGTGGCCTAATGACAGTCGAATTCAATTTGGCCGGTGCCGATATTTAAACGCAATTAAACATAAACCATGTCAAGATGGCATATGGCACAGACGAAAACCAAAGTTACCTTTTAAGCCGGATATATTGAAGCTCCTTCAAACTATGTCTAGATTATACTCGTTGAAAGAGTATAACTTGTGTAAATTCAACTTGTGAAAACTGTAATGACTAGTCTGACAACTGTTGTTTCGTCGCTGCCAAGCGACTCTTCAAGCTTCTTCAGAGACCTTCCTGATATCTGGCAAACTCGTCGCTTGGCAGCGACGGGCAGCGACGAAACAACAGTTGTCAGACTAGCCATTACAGTTTTCACAAGTTGAATTTACACAAGTTATTCACAAGTTTTCACAATTATTAAAAGAGTATACTCGGCCCAAAGAGTTTCAAGATAATTTTACGGATTTTAAGGGAAATATATTAACCGGCCTTGGCTTGTTGTTTACTTGTTTTAAACTGCAGTTTTTCTTTTGCTCTTCAAAGCAAGAAAAAGAAGATTTTTAGAGCTATTGGAAAAACAGTGCCAAGTAAAGAAATGAACCAAAAGAAATATGCGACGAACCTAATTAACATTATCGCAAACTAGTACTTATTTTGTCAAACATATGTCTAGTAACCAAAAAAGGAACCTGTGTCAAATCTAGTACCTAGTTTGGTTAACAATTAAAGGCTTTACCAAAGGAAATATTGGGATAGAAAAACAATTTTCAAATGCCGCATTCTGACGATGTCACAAAAAAGAGATTGCATTTGAGTATTATTGTATTAGTAAGATGGCCTGGTACTGCCTTTTTATTTCATTTTAATAACGAGTAAGATATACACGAAAGCTTATAAGTTTAATTATATATATTTTTTCTCACTCGTACTCGCTTTCCACTAGCCCAAGAATTAATTCATTCTTTGTTCGTTGCTCATCGCTAGTTGATATATTTTTAAGTTGCAAAGAAGGTAGCAATTCGCTTTGGATGAATTTGTCGTTTCAATAACTGAATAATTAACATCGGAAGACATCCAAACTCCTGACACTCCCCTATTATTACTTCCCGAAAATTCAGAGAATTTCGCCCAAAGAGGACATTGAAATAAACCGATGCAGGGCTCACGTAAGAAATGTTATGTACATTTTCACATTCGTTCTTTTTGTGTATGGTTTCGTGGAGATTTTTAAATATAACACATTGTGTTATATCTGTTCACGTCATCTTCAAATAAGGATAGAACAAAATTAATCTACCAGAAATTTCGTGTTTTGACTATTGTTTTTCAAAGTGTTTTTCGGTTCTCTTTAAGCATTTCTTAATCATAAATTAAAGATAGAAAACAAACCTAACTAAACTTATATCATCTACAACACATATTGATGAAAATAATTAATAAAACCATAAATTCAGCAAGATAACTACAACATAACAAAAGAAAAACACGGTTATCAAACTATATCTTAAATATTAAAAAAATAAACATTACTATCTAAACAACAATTATATCTAGTAGAACTTACCAAAGTCTTCAAATTTGTCGTTCAAATACTTCCGAAAATAAACCAGACCGTTTTGTCACCTTGTTTACAGTATAAGAACCCGATTGAAAAGGCAACTTAACAAGTGGGCGGTAAATATCCTCTAGTTTTGGCACGCCTGGCGAAAAATTATGCTATTAGCGAAGTTGATTATGTAGGTCATAAAAAATTCAAGTGAAATGCGAGTTATTTATGATGACTCTAGCTGGATAATGGAACTCTAATGGGAACCGCACTAGACAATGCACTAGACAAACTTAAGGACGATTCACTAGAGGAGCTACGAAGGTTTGCCCAAATTTGTCCTCAACCGACCATGCGTCTCTAGTATAACAGGACCATTATTGTCCCTATCCTGTGCTAAAATAATTCAGAAATCACAATCACATTCGTAAACTTCTCTGTATTGAGTAATTTTTCTCGAGATAAATCTATGATTGAAGCTTATACACTTAACTATATTCCCATTCTTTTCACCGACCAGCCGTCCCAGTTCTTTCACGAAAAATGGGGCGATGAGAACCTTAACACTTTATCGGGACGGTCTTAAATCGTATCAGCTGCATGGTGTACAGAATGTTTTTGTAAACACTTTAAGTCCTAAGGACAGTTCTTAATTGTCGACGATAATGTTTTTTTTTTTTAAGTTTTTGCACTATGTTGGAGGGTAATTATGGTTTTAAATGAGCCGGCTAATGGAAAATACATAATTCAGTGCACCAAAGCTGTTAGGCCAATTATGAAATTTTCGAAGGGTGTACCTGTTTACTAACTTTAATTCTAGTATTTTCGTCGGGTAAAATGATTTTACGCCGTTGATTTTTGCTCTGAAGCGGCCAACGCTTATGTGGGGCGTGATAGGATGCATGAATTCTCCGGGTTATAACTTTGGTTATATTTATGGTATCCATGAAATTAAAATTGACATATACCATACGGCCGGTTAGAAAAAATAGTTTGCACTTAAAGTTGCCATAGTTACTGGTAACGTGACTATGTACAGGCCAAAATTGATTCTGAAAACTCTCAGAGTTTTCTCCTTCTTCAATATTAAGCCTACAATCAAGACATCTTTCATGATTGCAGCACACTAAAATAGGGAAAACTTGTCCGATTTAGAATCTCAAATGACAATCACAATCAATGACGTCAGAAAATTGACATTTCAAGTCCTAAGGGCAATTCTTTTGTCGGCGATAATATTTTTTTATTTTTAATTTTGGCACTATGTGGAAGGTAATTATGGTTTTAAATTAGCCGGCTAATGGAAAATACGGAATTCAGTGGACCAACGCTGTTAGGCGAATTATAAAACCGCAATTTTTTCGTAAGGGTGTACCTGTTTACTAACTTTAATTCTAGTATTTTCCTTGGGTAAAATGATTTTAGAAACAAAATAACCATAACAAAATTCTTTCTGGCTCTAATTTTAAATTTTGATAATGTTTTTTTTTTTTCTTTTTATGGCTAACATAACGCGATTTCCCTTCCACTCTTAATAACATTTCCCCTTACTAAAACAGGAAATTTTAATTATCTTCGAAATACTTTTTTTATTACGTAATATTTTCTTAGGATGGCTAACATAACGCGATTTCCCTTCCACTCTTAATAACATTTCCCCTTACTAAAACAGGAAATTTTAATTATCTTCGAAATACTTTTTTTATTACGTAATATTTTCTTAGGATGGCTAACATAACGCGATTTCCCTTCCACTCTTAATAACATTTCCCCTTACTAAAACAGGAAATTTTAATTATCTTCGAAATACTTTTTTTATTACGTAATATTTTCTTAGGATGGCTAACATAACGCGATTTCCCTTCCACTCTTAATAACATTTCCCCTTACTAAAACAGGAAATTTTAATTATCTTCGAAATACTTTTTTTATTACGTAATATTTTCTTAGGATGGCTAACATAACGCGATTTCCCTTCCACTCTTAATAACATTTCCCCTTACTAAAACAGGAAATTTTAATTATCTTCGAAATACTTTTTTATTACGTAATATTTTCTTAGGATGGCTAACATAACGCGATTTCCCTTCCACTCTTAATAACATTTCCCCTTACTAAAACAGGAAATTTTAATTCTCTTCGAAATACTTTTTTTATTACGTAGTATTTTCTTAGGATCCCAAGGTCTTTTGTCCGGCATTGTAGCTCCATTATCGTTTATTTCTGGACGATGCATGAAGTCTTTTTGGTTGCCTTTAGAATTATCCAGTTGTATTACAGGACTTTTCGCTAAAGAAATTGTTTATTATACGACAGTTACTACATCCCAAATCCTTAGTTTTTGAAAGTGTTTTTCTTTGCTTGCGGTCAGAAGAGTGTAATGACGTGTCATATTTGCACTCTTTTTGGTGCGTATTCGCGCTCCAAAAAGCAAAGTCGAATAATAAATTCGGACATTTGGAGCACGTTCTTTGCCGGTGGCATTTAGTGTGACTTCTGCAAATGGAGAGGCTATTTAAAAGGACACTGTTCCACCGAAATAATAAAGGTGTTAACTTAACCTTCGGATGTACAAGGTGAGGGGGGGGGGGGGGGGACACCCTCCCCCTCAGGAGCAGGTTCTTTGCCGGTGGGTGTACTCTGACTGCTGCAACATGGAGTGGCTATTTAAAGGGACACTGTCACGCTGAAATAACAAATTTATGTTAACTTAACCCTCGGATATACAAGGGAGGGGAGGGGGGCACCACCCTTCCCCTTAGGAGCAGGTTCTTTGCCGGTGGCCATACTGTGGCTTCTGCAAATGGAGTTGCTATTTAAAGGCACACTGTCGCGCCGGAATAACGGAAATGTGTTCACTTAATTTCCATGTTATATCACCAAATACAACCAAATATATAACTAAATTGAATGAAAACATTCTATAGTGAAAAGTGCAGGAAAATGTTATAGAAATCAAACGTTTGATGCTGTGGTTGTATGTTCAAGCAAATATCCTGGTAGTGACTATTTTAAAACGCTTCTAGTCATGAGTTCCATGAGAACCAAGGTGCGTCTCAGAATTCAGTGTAACGACCACTCTGTTCAATTATAGCTTAGAGCTTTCTACGTACAAAAAGGACGAGGTCTTCGTCCGGCAGTGTATTTTATACTTAGGATCATCATCTACAGTCAATTCGCTGAAGGTCAAAGTTTGATATGTTTAAGATTTGAAACGGCCAAACGAGCATAAATTTCTCGGAGTCAGATCAGAGCAAAACTTGTTTTGAGGTAAATAAAATGTGTTAAATATCGAGAAAATTAAGTCGCGTTCACAGGCTTTGAAAATACACGCGCATCTTTCGTGTAGCTTAATTCTTCCTTTCACTAGAAAGGAATGAAATGAGGCCCGCACAGAGCCGACGGCGATATATCATTGAAACCTAAGTTTGTCTGCTTCGAACCACGACTATTTTCCACTTTATGTAATGATCCGCATAAGAAGGATCATAGCGCCGAAGGGCAATGCACGATGGAATGTCAACTTTTTTCATTGTTACAACTAGTGATCTCATTGGCCTAGACTCAAAAACTGCTAAAAAGTTAAGGTTCAAGGTGCATTTTGTCCAAAATTTGTTTCAGGTTTCAAGTAATTTGTGACCCAATCGCACAACATGCAAGTTTTAAAAGATATTGTACTTGGGGAACTTCACCAAAGAAGCAAAGTTATTAGCTATTGTCTTCTGCTATTCTGATTGGTTAAGCACGAACATTTCCTAAATTTTAATTGACGCAAATGGATTTTCTTTATTTTTATACTGATATATAATTATGAACCATCAGCCCTTCCTCTGTTCTTGAAACCAAAGATATTCTATGTGGGAAGAGCCTCAGAATGCCGCAGAACAATGACGTTTACTATAGTTCTTATGTGGAGCATTACAAAATTACAAATTAAAACTAAATGTTAACTTCTCACTGCTCTAACGTCAAGTTTTTTATAGGATCAACGAACTAAACGATTAAACTGCATGTCCTTTTTTACACTGACCAATCAAGTATCGTCTTTAACATAAGCTGACATTAGGATACGGAACTGGCCCTGATGCAACTAATAATACATTTCAAATAATATTATTGGAAGAGGCTAATGCGTAGAAGGTTTGTACTCTTGCTCATATTCTATTCAGACAATAAAATTATACCATTCGCAATTAGTGCAAAATATGTCAGATATGAATCCAGAGCAGGGCATTAAGAGAGTGTCTACCAGAAAACCAGGCAGGACCAGGCAGGAGGTGATTAAACTTAGCGCAAAGGTTGAGGGTCATGAGTAGATACATGTACCAGTATATAAGGTCAATTTTTTTTATTCTCTCTGAGTTGTAGGGCCC